>JALPQI010009516.1:0-42380 GCA_025490895.1 Thaumatotibia leucotreta
TATCACTATCTGATTCCTTAGTATATGTAGCCCAGTAACTTACGTAAGAACTTACAGGTGTACGGCTGGCTCGTAACTCGTAAGTAAGTATTCAGAACTTTACAATGTACTTGTATACCTAGGTTGTTCAATGATTGCTAGGCTTAATGATGAAAAATACCTGAGTTTGTGGTAGATTACAACTAAAATTACGTAGTATAAGGCCTAAAGGTGCGTTTAAACCAAAAGAGCATTCGCTGTTCTAGCGCCCGTTCTACGAAATCAACCAATCAAGTTTTGTGTACCGATCGAATTTCGTAGAGTGGGAGGTTAGTCAAACTCAAAGTCAAACTATTCTTTATTCAAGTAAGCTTATTAATAAGCACTTTCGAATCGTCTGACATTATCAAGAGAGAGAAAAAAATTCTACTAGAACAGCGTTAGAACAGCGAATGCTTGAAGCTCTTAGTTTGAACGCACCTTTAGTAAAAAACAAATTTTGTGTCATATTTTTGCGTTACTAAGTTTAATTCTGTCTAACAAGATTGTGTAATAAATTTATCCTTAGATATTTATTCATTTATTTATCCGTCAATAAGTTGCCTGCTTGCCTAAACTTATATATGTGACGCTTTCGGATAATCGTATCGGTAGATCTACCATGCGGGTAGGTCATTGTATTCTCTTATAGATAAGTATGTTGCTTGCCAATCGGTAGCCGTACCATAGTTTTAACTTTAATTTGAATGTAAAGGATACGTTAGGTTTTACTCAATACGTAATGCAGTCTATACTTTAGCGCTCGCAGTGATAAATTGGAGCGAGCGCCAATCTTAGCAAAGCCTCTGCTAGGTGATGGTATAAGATATAAGGGTCAAACATTTTTTCGTTGTCTTATTTTGTGTCACTAAAAAACGTGGCACAGTTTAGATTTTTGTATGAGATGATGTTTTGTTTCTAATTTTTGATGTATGGATTCAAATCTAGCGTGAAAACTCTAATAATACAAGCGCACCGGTTTTTTTTAAATATACTGAGTTGAAAGAGCAACTAAAAGCGTGACAGAGTGGTAGGAAACATGACAACGAAAATAATTTTGACCCATAAAATCATTATACATTATTTTTGTTATAATCGAATGTTGCAACTATCTTTTGATGCTATGGAGTATCTAGTATCTATTGATACTGCAATTAATTATAATAATAAATGTTATGTACATAAACATAGCCAAAATGTAATACGACTATGGTCAGTACCCCCCTGGTACTACCATGATATCTTAAAAGCGATTCAGTTTAGGTTCGTCTTGTTAGTTTTTGACAGTTATTTTATGGAACTGGGGGGTTACCATGACGTACTAGTGCGGTTCAGTTTAGGTCGAGAGAAAAGGACAAGGCTATACTTATCGTATATTACTGTTCCTTTCCCTGAACGTCATGGTAACCCCCCCCGACATCGCGATTTCGGTCCTAAACTGAATTGTATTAGCAGATCGTGGTCCGGTACGGTATAATCTGTAATATTATTTTTCTTCACACCTGTTTGCTAAGTGCGCCAATGCGCTGCCGCGATGCGTGCCGTAGATGCGTCATTACACCCTAGGGCTGTCAAGGGTGTTCATACAACATTATATATGTCGCACTAGCGCGGCCGAGATTTCATCCCTGATTTTGAGAAATGATTTAGACCATTTTAGAGTAGTTTTGTGAAAACATATTGTTTTTTTTTTGACTTTTTTTGCCTCACAGGTGTAAGGAAAAACATTCGGTACAAACATTATGAACTCGTGTGAAGTACGAGCCCCGATGCATATGTTCTCGTCCAGTTAGACAGTTTTTCGAGATTATCCCGTTCATCCGGGGGAAAAGGTTTAGAGACAAAACCTTCACTATAGTAGTACTAAAGTAGTTTCTTTGAGTATAAAATATTTGGATTTAATAAATCAGAATTTAGAAAAAAACTATTTTACGAGAGGTATTTTTTCCACAATTTTTAATTTTGTAAATAATCAATGAATGTAAAGAACGCCATTAATATTAAAGACGACATGGTACAGCTGATGCACTGCGAATTTTGCGTCAAGCTTAAAGTATTAATAGACGTTCGAATATAGTCCGCTCCGCACAGCGAACTTGGTCCGCTCCGTAAGTGCGCTCGGCTCGCCACACCATCGCACCGTTCAAAAACGGTCCAGTGCTTTTCGTGCTACTAGACAGCGATCACGTCGATATGCCTCCGATTTATCCATCATAGCCTATTGAACATTTTCGAATATGTACTATATTTCAATAAAAAGACATTTCAAAATTATATTTATACATGTGAAAAGGTACCTAAATAACTGGAGTATCATAAATATTTTATTGTTTGTTTACTTTTAATTATTTAATAATTACCTACAAGTGCGGTGCGGTGGCGCCGTCCACACGAGCGAACTTGGTGCGGACCGCACCAAATCCTGTGGGAAAACCATCGAACCGACCGTACCGTCAATAATAATAATAATGTCGGCGGACCGTTGAACACACCATCGAATTTGGTACGGAGCGGACCAAGTTCGCGGTGCGGTGCGGACCATGTTCGAACGTCTATTGATACTTTTATAAGCGCGGAATTACGGTGGTAAACGAAAATATAATTTAGACACTGGTTTGTTAAAATCGATTTATTAAACAACAAAAGCGTACTTCAGATTGTTGTGTCTCTTGAAATGTAGTACATTAACCATGACTAACGTTCATACAATTTATCATTAGCATAATGTGATCATTTTTAAAATATTCAAAAATTTGTAAAAATTGTTTCGAACTAGACGAACTCCACTGCATCGGGGCTCGTAGATAAAGCCCGTGCCTTCGGCTTGGGTTTTACTTTCACACTCGTTCACAAATTCTTATTTACCGCCCTTAATACACAATGTACTAATTAAAGCATTTATCATCGACTGATCTGAACTGGGAGAAACCCTCTTGGAAAATCCCGAATTTGTAGCCGAATTACATTTTCGTTTTACCCTAATCAAGGGGGCCGGCTCTAGTAGGATATGGATTTTTACAAAAATACCTTATCTTAACGATTTTCATCCTTGTGCGTGGAACATACGTTCTGAAATATAACCATATTCCTTAGAACTAATTAACTATAGGTATGTATACAAAATGTGTATAGGTAGGTAGAATATTTATTTACTTATAACAACACGTTTGCGGGCTGTGTAAATATGATGATTGTCTTACGACCTGTTTCACAATCTTGGGATAAATATATCTGTCAGGTAAAATTATCAGTTAAGTATGCTTTATTTTATTATAAATATTTGGAGGAAAAGCGTTTTAAACATTTTTTTATAGAGTAATTGAAGTCTCACTTAATTCAGATATATGTGACACGCGTCTTAGATAAGATAAAATTTAATGTTTATTAAAATGGTTATTAACAAAACACTTTTCTGGCCAAACTAAGTAATTAAAAATAAGTAAAATTAACAGATACCCAGTTAATAAGGAAACATCTAGACAAGGAGTGCAATGAAAAAAAATTGTGAACGACATCAATGACAGTGGTCGACAATCGACATGGTTTCCGAACCCACATAAGGTAAATGTACCAGTGGATGACACTATAAGGAGCGATTTCATGTATTTTCGCAAAAAACTACGTAATTGTCAAACATAAGTACTCTGCTGGAAGAGAGCATCAATTTCCATGGTAAACAATAAACAAATATCAATGTTATACTAATTGAAATTTATTGGCGGTTGACAACGAAAACTAGCAAAAACAAAAAGTCAGAAATACTCTACTTGAAAAGCTCGAATCTCAGTTCTAAGACCAGCCTTACACCTGTAAGTTTTTACGTAAGTTATAGGGACGGGGCTATACTAAGGAATGAGATAGTGATATTCTGCCGTCCACAAACTAAAAGGCCGTTAAAGGTTCTTACGACGTTTTGGAGTTAATATAACAGCACGATATAGCGCAAAATTCTCTATCGACCTATCCAGGTTTCAAGGGCATATCTTTATAAACAGCTGAGATACATCACACCCGTTAGCAGCTAAATACATAGTTTTAAGACTTTTACTAGCAAAAAGACCGTTAAGTAACAGAAAACTAACAAGAAGGCCGTCAAAAGTCTATAACCGCCTATTTTTATTGAACCCTGAATAATTCACCTCTCATTTCTTAGTATAGCTCCGTCCCTATAACTTACGTAAGAACTTACGGGTGTACGAGCGCTCTAATTCAATACTGACTAGGTTGCTAAGAGTAGTAAAAAATAGGTAGTGACAGTTTTTATAGTGGGTTTTGGTTGTCAACGGACGATATTGATTTATAAATAACTAGCGACCCGCCCCGGCTTCGCACGGGTACTATACCTACATAAAAACCTTCCTCTTGAATTACTCTACCTATTAAAAAAACCGGCCAAGTGCGAGTCGGACTCGCGCGCAAAGGGTTCCGTACCATTATCAATTTATTATTAAAAAAATACAGTTAAATCAACCTACTTCAAAAACTATAGGAGGTAATTTAATCAAACTAAAAATCGTTGATAGAGTGTATTAATGTGAATATCATATAATTTTTTTAGAATTTTATATCGCGTAGTTTAAAAAATAAAGGGGGGGGACACATTTTTCATACTTTGAGAGCTGATATCTCGAAAATGATTTGCTTAAATAAAAATAAAATGTATAAACCTTCATATCATTTTCAAAGACCTTTCTATTAATACCCCACACGCTTATATACAACAAAAAAAAATTTTTTATCCCCCAGTTACATGTATGGAGGGCCCCCACCCCAATGGTTTTGTTTTACAATTTAGTATCATAATCCTGTAGCGGTTCATACAACACATACCCTTACCAAATTTCGTTACTGTAGCATTTATAGTTTCCGAGTAAATTGGCTGTGACAGACGGACATGACGAATCTATAAAGGTTCCGTTTTTGCCATTTTGGCTACGGAACCCTAAAAAAAACATCAAAATCCGTTGCGTAGTTTTAAAGATTTAAGCGTACCTACAAACGGACATAGGCACAGAAAAAGTGACTTTTTTTTGTAGTGATTAGAAGAGCGAAGCTTTTTTAACACAAACTCGTAATATCTATATTTCTATTAGCCAATAGTTTTAGACGTTGTTTTAATATATTACGTCACACAATTTATTTAGGCATGTCAACCCGTTTGATAACTCCCGGGGGGCAAACCACGCGTTTATTACTTGTTTACAATTAATCCAGACTGGACACAACAGAGCGAAATTATTATATCACAAAACGCTTTATGATCGTCATTATTATACCCAGGTGTAAATATAATGTTAATTTTATTATTTTTACTGTAGGTTAGCAATGTACAAGTTGCGGAACATTCTCAAAATTGCGGGAATATACTCGGAAATTTCTGAAATATTTCATGAGAATTTAAGATTAAGTTCTCATTCAGAACGTTTCCATGAAAACGTATAAAAAGTGTTATATACACGGTGCTCGCGAGCATTGCGAAAGATTTTAACTGTGCATTCTAGGCATCAAAATAAACATAAAATATTATGAGACCAAAGTCAATTCCACAAAAAAAAATTACAGGTTAAAGAGCTTTATTAATTGAGTCAAAATTCTTTTCGTTGTCTTATTTTGTGTCCCTAAAAAACGTGACACAGTTGTGATTTTTGTATGAGATGATGTTTTGTTTCCAATTTTTGATGTATGGATTAAAAATGAAATACAAGTGCACCGGATTTTTTTTGTATACTGAGTCGAAACAGCAACTAAAAGCGTGACAGAGTGGTATGAAACAAGACAATGAAAATATTTTTTTATCCCAATTACAACTTAGTTGTACTGCCAATCCGCTTGCCCATCGTGGCGATTATGGGCATTTAGTTCCTAATGCGTCCATACCATACGCATAGTTAAAAGGAGAGGCCTACGTCCAGTAGTGAACTATAAGAGGCTGATGATGTAGTTGTACTGAGTTTGGATCGTCAACCGACGATATTTAACACGTTTGTTAGTTTAAAACTTACTTCCATTTAAATTATGTTATGCCTAGGACAGAACATAGACAGAATATAAAAAAAAATATTTGTACAGTTTATTAAGTACCACACACAGTAATCTTTTGGGAATTCAGTTCTTAACGAGTAAACCGTAAAACGAGATCAAATTTTTATAGGTTTGATTTACGAGTACTACGAGTAGGCACCCAATTAATATTTAATGTGGCCTTACACAGCTATGGTAGTGTGACTAATATTTTATTACAACCCGTCAATTTCGAGAGACACCAAAATACATACAGCGTCGCATTTTATAAAGTTACAATTTACAATTTTGCTATTTGCCTCTCTTTCTAGCCAATACTCGTATGTGCGTGCGTTAGAGAGGCAAACAGCGAAATTGTAAAATGTAACTTTATAAGCGACCCAGTAGGTGCCCCAATTTCACCACGTTGATAAGTGCTACAATTGTAAATTTACTGTTTCTCCAATCGGGGGTGGCTATAGGCTACAGTTATCGCTCGCCATCGGAAGGAACATTTGCGTGCCACCAACATAAAATGTAGTGCAGAAACTGAAATAAATCAGCAGTAAATAACTACTTTTTCGTGAAGCAAAATTACAATTGTCACAAAAAAACATAACAATTGCAGCGAAATCCCGACATAAGCCGAACCTAATGTCAAGATTTAATGAAAATTGTTCTAAACCTTGCGACAATTGTCACGGGTTTCGGTAAATAATCAGCAGTTTATTTACGATGTAAAAATGTTATTATTAATAATTTTATGTTAGTGGCACACAAGGACGTGGACCGTCCGATAGTAAACGGTAGCCGTAGCCTACGGAGGCGTGTGACGTTAGTAATAGAGATATTTTACAATGGCCGCACTTTTAATTATGGTGAAATAAGCCACAGCTAATGTTATGTAAGTTGTTTGATTAAGTAAACACAAAGATATTGGTAGTTCCACGAAAGTTGGGATCACGCACAAAACAATATGTTTTGTACGCAGAAGGTGAATTTGAAATTAATATTCTTTTGTCGAACTCACAGCAAATCTAATTGCAACTGCAAGATTGACCAAAAACTTTGTTCAAGGGATCATAAATAAAATAAATAAATATCTTGGGGACATCTTACACAAATCAACCTAGTCCCACGGTAAGCTCAATTAAGGCTTGTGTTGTGGGTACCAGGCGACGATATATATAATAGATAGATACGTACAGATACTTAGATACATACACAGCCATGACCAAGGAACAAACATTTGTGATAAATAAATACACAAAGAATGCCCTCGCCGGGATTCGAACCCGGAACCTCCAGCTTCGTAGGCAGGGTCACTACCAACTAGGCTACAGAGGTTGACAAATCATGTTTCAATACTAAGCCATTCATTGATTTTTTTTTATAATCATTTGGCTCAACTATGATGAAGTTACCTATACATACATGACAGAAACAGATTTAATTCTGTTTTCACAGATCTGCACAAATAAAAGTACATGCCAAGCAAATAAAGATACCCGTACCTAAATTAAGCACGGTACGATTTCTCCTAATTGAAAGTATTTTAATCACAAAAAGCTTTTTAAATACAAAGGTCGCAGATAAGGAGGAGATTACAAACCGAGCTTTGTTTCCGTGGCGAAATATTAATATTGCCGGAATGGTACGGAAAATTGCGGCTTTGTGTTAGACCAAAATGAAAAATAAATGCCGGACGGCTTTCGAATGCGGGCAGGTAGGAGGGAATACAACTTCGACAGCGTTGAGTTCAATGACTGGCACATGTGCCTGCTTAACTGTACTATCCTTACATCACGTACTTAGTTATTAGGTATAGTATCACGTATTATGCAATACTATCATGCAGGCTCTTTATTGCAACGGAACAACGAGATGAAAAATAGCAGTGGGGGCAGTGAGGAGTTACTCTGGATTTTGTAGCTGCCCTCACTGACCCAAAAAGAATTTCTACCCTGTATAAATGATTATTTAATTTCCGAAATAATTTTTCAAAAGCCGAAATAGATTGCCTTTCTCTTTGCTATAGTTAGTCTGATTAAATGCAATTAATACAACTTCCTCATAATCGTTATTTATTTATTTCCTCTAGCAGTTTGTCAGGTCACTAAAGTACCCTGAACCTCGAGCACTTAGCAAGGGCTATTCTTATATAAGGGCTATCACGAGCAATAACTAGGTCCCTCCATTTACAAATGAACATGCTATGTGCCAGTTAACTACATCGGGGTTATTGGGTCACTGCAGCGTATGTGAGAACTTGTGCTCGTTTAGTCCGCAGGCTATAAGGACACTGCCTTATGAAAGCTACGATATAGAAATTAAACTTGGCGTCATATTGAAAACTTACCGAAATTCAGGAAGTATTTATTGGACAATCCTATTGGCGCTATCGACGTACAAAGACGAGCTAGATTTATAATACAGAATTGCCCTGATTAATCGTTTTGAATGTTACTACTTTTTGTGATGAATAGTAATTTTTTAGAGTAACTGAGTGGTTAAGATATCAGCCGCGAAAGCTGAGGACATAGGATCGATCCCCGCGTAGAAAAAAAAATCCTGTATTAATAAAATATTTGGGTTTGGGACATTACCTTACTATAAATTTTTCAAGTTTTTTAAGTTTAAAATGGATTGTTTTATGCGACATTTATAATTATAAAAAGATGTAAATTAAACAGCATAAATGTATTAAAAAAATCCTTCTTTTCACGAAGAGGATGCCAAACTCGACAGTACCTCTAGTTAATTTTTAACCGTAGTGGTACACCTTAATAAACCTTGCATCAAAGAATTTATCGGGAAGTTAATCCAAATGTTAATTTAATCGTTGGGACTAAGACATTGATTGCAAATGGCGCATCGATTGCATATAATGTGTAAACACACCGTTATGAGTAATCAACAATTAAATTCGAGCAGGGGCGTAGCTAGAGTAAATGGCGTCCGGGGCAAGCGCCAAATTTGTGCCCCCCCCCCTCTCGTTTTCCAAAGTTAACACCTAATATCGACATTGCTGGCAGTAAATCCATCGCCACTTTACGTGTAGGGGGAAAAATATTTTTACCTAACTAGTGCGGAAAAGTAAACTTTGCTTCGCGTGCGTAAAAAAAAATCGCCGTGCGTTTTTAAGGCACTTGTTATGAAAAAGGTCGTTTTATACATGTGTAAAAACTTCTTTTTAACTCGGGTGATTGTTACGCGCTAGTGCGAGAAGTGGTTCATTTTACGTCAGGTCTTCGGAGGACCAAATGTACTGAAAAACGTCGTCCCAGTATACACGTGCGAAAACCAAATTCGTAACTCGTGTCGATTTAAAACACTCCCTTCGGTCGTGCTTTAATTTGTTCGCTTGAATCCCTCATTTCGCTCAGGGTTTTGGATTCTATTGTGGAATCCATCACTTCATCCGGGCGTGAAAATATATCATTTTGATCCCTTGTGATTTACTATTGTTCTATATTTTATTATATTCTTTTCTCGGCGTAATTAATATGTATATGTACCTTTACCAAATTGCAACTTTCTAGTACTGCCGGTCTAGTCTGACCTGCCGAAACTAAAAGGGTTCCTAGTTTAGGTAGGAACCCTAAAAAGGGTCACTTTTAGGATACCGCAATCTATCCAAAATTCAACCTACTAGACAGGAAAGGCCCTACCTACTAGGAAAATTTTAGTTTATTTAAAAAAATTGCGAAACAAAATAACTGCAACTGTGTTCGAACTGAATAGGTACATTTCCAATTTTATCGATGCTAATAAGAGTAATAAGTATACTACATGCAGCACAGGATATAAACTTGTTTCCATACTTTTAGTTTTAAAAAATCTCCAAATGGTTAATATAAAAAAAGAGAAAACTATAGAAAGCGAGTTTAAGAAAAGTCCATTTTAGCGTTTTGTGAATTTACTCATTAAGAATTTTGATTTATTTATGTGTAAATGATACATAAGGTAATCAAAAATTTTGGTTGGTTTGGAGCCCTCCACAATTTGGCGCCCCGGGAAAATATAGGTACCAAACTAGTATTTTCTGAATTTACGCATAATGATTTTCTTTGTGTATAAATTATGCACAAGGAAATCAAAATAAATCACTGATTTGGCGCCCTGCGTAATTTGACACCCGGGGAAAATGTAAATTGCCATACTTCTAGCATTTTTTTAATGTATCATTTATGCAAAAGGAAATAAAAAATCTTGGCCGATTTGGCGCCCCCTCTAATAGTTTACGCATACATATTTTTGATTTATTTATGTATAAATTATGCACAGCTTGGCAAAAAAGAGTAGAAATTAAAAAGTAGCAACATCGTAGTGTCGTCCCTTTCAAATCAATATGCGTGAGAAAACGGGACGACACTACAATGTTGCCACTTTTTAATTTCTATTCTTTTTTGCCAGGCTGTAATTTGGCGCCCAGGGAAAATGTACCAATCTAGCATTATTTAATTTACGCATGAAGATTTTCTTTATGTGTAAGTTATGCAAAAGGAAGTCAAAATAAATTGCTAGTTTGGCGCCCCGCTTTGACGCCCGGGAAAAGTACCAATCTAGAATTTTATGAATTTACATTTTTTTTATGTACAAATAGGTAATGCAAAAGGCGATCAAAAATCTTGGCCGATTTCGCGTCCCCTCTATACATATTTACCATAAATATTTTTGATTTATTTATGTATAAATTATGCACAAGGAAATCAAAAATTTTGACTTGTTTGGTGCCCCTCCTAATATGGCGCCCAGGGAAAATGTACCAATCTAGCATTTTTTTGATTTACACATGAAGATGAAGTTATGCAAAAGGAAATCAAAATAAATTGCTGATTTGGCGCCCCGCTTAATTTGACGCCCGGAAAATGTGCCAATCTAGCATTCTATGAAAAAAATTTTTTTATTGTATAAATTATGCAAAAGGCAATTAAAAATCTTGGCTGATTTGGCGCCCCTTCTGATAAATAACGCATACAGATTTTCGATTTTTTAACATAGGTATAATAAATAATGCAAAAGGAAATTAAAAATGCTGGGCGATTTGGCGCCCCCTCTAATTTGGCGCCCGGGGCACGAGCCCCCCCTGCCCCCCCCCTAGATACACCACTGAATTCGAGATCATTAGTATGATTTATAACGCGGTATTAACCATATAAGTAACCAAGTAAAGATGTCATTGTAACAGTACCGAAATATCGGAATCCGATTAATTAAATTTATATCTCATAAAAACAAGATAAAACACACAAAAAAAGGGTAGGGTGTACTAGGTTAATTCCCAATGGCAAAAAAGTCGGGCAATTTCAAAAGGAGACACTTAGACGATGTAATTACAAGTGATCTTCCTGTGATTTTCGGAATTATCCCAAGGTACACTACGCAATATTTTGGAGCTTTTTACGCCGATAAATGAAACTGACAGTCAGGTATTTCCCGTCATACCAATTCCAGTGACATGTATTAGATTTGTAAAGCTCCAGCTTCGCTTGAGATGGTTTCGTGCCGGCGATAATTGCGGGCGACGGCGGCCCGCCGGGAAATCTTACGAGGAAATACCAGTGAAATTTTAACGAAATACGCAGCTGGTTAAGTACTTTTTTATGTGAAAAAACGTACGACCGTAGATTTTAGCTATTTTGCAATATTTTTGTAACTGTACCACAATAATAGTATTTTATGCAACCCTTGTTTAAGAGAGGTCAAAAAAGGTGACTGGCGTAAATTGTTATTAAAGACGCCACGAGCATTTTTTAACTCAGTTAAACAATGTTGCCATACAATACTTTTTATTTTCAAATAAACTTATTTTCAAATAAAATAGGCATGATGACTGGCAAGTCAAATCAGCATCTTTTTTCGAACTGTCAAAACGATCACACTATGGAATTTTATATGATAATTATATGAAATACTCAAAAGTGACGTCACGTTTGGTACTGCCAAATGACCTACTCTTTTAAGTTCTTTTCAAATTATTAAATAGAAGTTCTGTACAAAAGTTACTGCAATCTACATCTTAGTAATAATTTCTTCGTGTATTATGTCGTGCTTATTGTTAAATAATTTATTTTAACTACAGTCATCATCCCTATTGTAAATTTGAGAAATATTCTTAGTCAAATACAATTTTATTAATCATCAAGGTCGGGCGAGAGACGTCAAAATTAAAAAAAAAAAAGCTCCTCTATGGTTCACTGTTTATCAGAAATGACATTTAAAATTAGGTTGGCAGCCATGTATTTCATTAAATCTTGTATACAATACACGAGGTGTCTTTAAATGCAAAAAACGCACTGCGTGTAAACCCGAATGCGTTTATAGGGAATAGACAATATAGACTTATCTTGACATCTGTAAGGTAGGGGCTTAAAGGTGTGTTCACGACCATGTAAATGACAGATAAAAGTACGGGAGTAGAAAAAATGTATTACATGCGTTTTTAAATACTAAACCCCTTATTCATAAATGTCTCCTAAATTTGCAAGCCGCTAAGAATTGTTTGTCTCTTTCGCTCTTATTAAGAAATACATATAGATAAGACTGAAAGGGGCAAACAATACTTAGAGGCTTGCTAAGTTAGGAGACGTTTATGAATAAGGGGTTAGTATAAATTTAAAGATTTAAAAATGTCTTAAAAATAACGAAATCAAGTCAAGAATATATCTTGTATTTTAAGGTCACTTGAAAGGATATTTCGCTATGTAGATGGTAGTACTCGTCATTGACTCTACGCATTGTATGGTAATACGATGATCAACGATCAAATCTACGTGACTCGTAAAATATTGAAGTCTCGAAAATAGTCTGTAAAATGTTGTTGTGTAGATCGTTTTATTTTAAGTTAATACACGAGAAGCCTATTACGTACAAGTACCTATTCAATATTATACCAGATATTTTCTTTCATGAGCTAAAGTGCTTAGTAAGACGTAACAAAACAAGTCTTCAATATTAATACGTGTATTAGATACAAATATTTACTCTTATTTTGTTATCAAGACTACATACCTTCTGAATAAGCTTAAACAACCTAATTAGGTACATAAATATACCAATCCAGTCTGTAGTTATTAGTCATATCGTTTTCTCACAACTAGGAATACCTACTTTATGGTCCATTTATGATATATAAAATTCATATTTGGTATAATTCACTTAGAAATTTCGTATATTGATCTAGGGTTTTAAACGAAATCCGGAAAATAAGCTTTGATAGGTATAAACAACAGGTGAGATAAATTCCTAAAAATTGCTGTTGATATTATAGGTACGTACAAAAAAATATTACATAATACATAGTAATGAATTATCCGTAGGTACAGTCGAAGACAAAATAAGGGGTATACAAAAACGTTCAAAAATATGTCCCAGTACACTCTAATTCTGTGTAATAAGAACGTCGTAACATATTTATGAACGGATTCTTTCGATACTTATTTTTGCACTTGACTGTACCTACACATGTTTATTCATAATTTTTTGAATAGTTTAATTATGGTCTAGGTTAGCCGGTTGTCAGCCGCAGTCGCAGTAATTCATGTTTTATTAAATCTAATGATGACCTATAGGAATAAATCAAACGAAAAGTTTTCATGAATTTTCATTTCAGTAACACTTTCATAGCTAACGAGTGCTACGCGCTACGCTCGTAGCACTCGTCCCGTGATTTTTCCGCTTTGTAGCGAAAATGGACCTCCCACAGAGAACTCCCCTCGGGAGTTCCCGGCGCTCAACGGGTTCGTTTCAATTGTAGGATAGGCCTAGATGCCATTGATATATGATCGCCTCTTAGAATATGTCGGTAACTAATTCCTAATTTGTTGGCACCTTATTATTCAATAAATGAGAGCCTAATTTCGTGCCTGCTGATGGACTAAATTAAAAAAAACATATCAAAATCAAAAGATTTTATTTAATAGCTTTAGAAGTAATAACAATATCTACACTGGTGCCTCTTTTTAAGTGTTAATACACTTGTGCTAAGAGAGCATCGCTCATCCAAAGAGTAATTTAGTAAATACATTATAGTCTTAGGCTATGTTCTTAAGAATACAAAATTTAAAAGTAACAAAAGTATCAAGTTTAACACATTAAACATTATAGATTGCAATATAATTTTAATCCTAGACAACTCATGTGTGTGTGTGTGTGTGTGTGTGTGTGTGTGTGTGTGTGTGTGTGAGTGTGTGTGTGTGTGTGTGTGTGTGTGTGTGTGTGTGTGTGGGTGGGAGTGTGTGTGTGTGTGTGTGCTGTGTTCCGTATGCGTGCACGTGTACTAAATAGACCATTATATAAATTAGAGTAATAAATTCATGGCATATTCGTACTAAGTCCATAAGTACCCATTGATACGGATCCCATTCAAGCCTCACATTCCCGTCTTTAAGCTCTGGAGAGGACGTAATACGCTCGTCTTTTGTTGTGACAACCATTGTCTGCTGTCCATTATGTAAGTTGTTTATCTATCCTACTCTGTTCAATGTGAAGTGTACTTGAAGGAAGTGAGATAGCACGAGTAAACAGTATTGTGTGTGTCTAGGACACGGCTACGTATACTGTGAATTCAAAGTTGACTTAACTATGCGGGTTTTAATCTAGGTTGAGCTTATAGTAAAGCCTTTACAGTCTGCTAAAGGTGCATGCAGACCAAAAGAGCATTCGCAGTTCTATCCCCCTACTCTACGAAATTCGATCGTTACACGAAACGTGATTCGTTGATTTCGTAGAGTGGGGGATAGAACTGCGAATGCTCTTTTGGTCTGCATGCACCTTGAGTATCTTATTTGTTCCCTGAAAATTGTAAGTATTATTTAACCATAAGTTTTTGGCAAACGAGTGGTTAACTATTAGGAGCAAAGGTCGTTCTTCTATTGTTCTATAATTTCTTAGACATTTTGTATCTTCTGACTGTACTTAATATACCTAATAAGATTTTTCACTAACTTGTTTGTTGGCAGTAACACTAAATGTCTTATCGCTTTTTTGAGTAAGTTTGTAATATGTACTCGAATAGGGCCAGGCTCAACAGAGTGCAATAACAGGTGGAAATTGATGATAATGATGATGATGACGACAGAGACAGTATAATTTTCTCTTATTTACAAAACGCTCTCCCTAGATACATGAATGAATAAGTAAAGAAACCATTCAGATTTAAAAGAACGGACACGTTGTTTTGTTTAATTCAATCTCACTAGACCGAAAAAACTCATCATCAGATTTCAGGTCCTTATTTAATACTTGTTTTTCTCATTGTTGCTAACCGTAAACACGTGGGCTTGAGTTTCTGCTTTATTACGTAGGTTGAATCACCAGACTGTAAAATTAGGCTTCGTCTTAGATTCGGCAACATTTTACACGTTATGCAAGTCACAAGGGATATCTACTGTCTAGAAGAGATTAATTAATGGATATTTTTGCATTATTAATATTTATAATTAGGTAAAAAGACTAAAATATACATACTTTTAAATACAGAATACACTTATTTAGGCATATTAAAAGCTTAAGGCTAAAATGACAAGTGCTATTTCACAACACAAACATTTCGTTTTGTTTGGATTGTACTAAAATAACATTAATATTGGGTAAACTAGCTAGTACATATTTATCTAGTTTTGTACTAGTATGATCGCGGGATAGGAGAGATTGTGCCCGGTGAAGATCAAACTATAATTTTAGTACCTTCAGGAATAAAAATACTTAATGTAGATCTTGAAACAATTGAATATTTAACTCTCTCTTATGCTATTTTCGGCTATTATTTAAAATTGGTGCACTTGCTAAGATACATCAAGTAGAATTGGTTTTATTATTGAACATATAAACGAGCATCAGCAATATCACCATCACGCAGCACCCATGCGAATATTTGAAAGAAATTAATTATGCGTATGAAAGTGATTGTATTGCATTTATACAAAGAAATGGTCTTACTTTTTCTACTGTTACTTTTGTTTTTTGGTGGAACAAGGTAAGGACTTGTTACAATTAAAATGTATAAGATATGATGTATGTAAACTTTAAAAAAATCTTATTAATATTACTTCTATTGGACTTTGGGTTGTGTTGAAATTGATAATAACTTTTTTATATATTTTTTATTTCGTTTTCAACTTCGTATTGGTAGGTTTTTAGTGTCCTCTTTCTCCTATAAACTAGTTTGTAATTGTACAGTCTAAATAAAACAAATCTCACGCAATGGTTCTATTATAGTACGATTAGGAATAATTTGAAAGGTCTATTTCAGTATTAATTTAGCCATTACTGGAATTGAGAATAAATAACTAATAATTGTAGGCACTACGCACCTTCTCAAATATTTATGAAGGCCGTTATTTACTCGTAGGCTTACGATGGGATTAGCTTTTCAAAGACGTACCAAGCTACTAAATATTTCAATTAACTAAATAATAATATTCGTATTAGCTTTACTTAACAATAAATTTCCATTGCTACTCAGTTTTTTATACGATTTATAGTGGATAAACCCTTAATTGGTGATTTTTTTTGTGGTAAGTCAAGTCAAAGTCAAGTCAAACTATTCTTTATTCAAGTAAGCTTATTAATAAGCATTTTTGAATCGTCTGACATTATCAAGAGAGAGAGAAAAAAATCTACTACTACTAAGCATAATACTCGTAATACAGAATTAAAGCTGAAGTATCGAATATCGGCCGTGTGGTGACGGCAGTAAGAATACATTTGTCACCACCCCAACTCTCCTTCGGGTGTGGTAAGAGTCGACTAAGGGATTGAAGTGTCGCTGACCATTATTTGACAAAATATTGATGATGGGCAGCGGGGTTATCACAGTGGACACATTATTGCGATCGCCAATCCGCTTGCACAGCGTGGCGATTATGGGCATTTACCTCCTAATGCGTCTATACGCATAGTTAATAGGAGAGGCCTACGTTTAGCAGTGGACTATCATAGGCTGATGATGAATATGGTCGACACGTTTTAATGTGAGTCATCCCTTACAAATGAAACGAATAAGTTCCAGAATCCTAATCTCCATTTGCCCTCATTTGAATTAATTTTATTACTATTCTGTATCTTGAAGTAAAGACATGAATCCTAAAATCTGTAATCGTATTATACAGCCTAATCCACAACCCCAAGAAACTCCAGCGGCCCTACCGCAAATTTCGATGATTTGTCTCTCTCACTCTAACGACGCCTTCGTTGGAGTGACGGAGAAAAATCCTCGAAATTTACGAATTTAGATTTTTGCGGTAGTACCTAGGCCAGTCAATTAAAACTGAATACGTGGCATAATTGACATGAGAATTCATTGTCCCTTTTGTTAAGTACTTTGAAATAGAAACTTATACCTTTCAACATTAAGGGCGAACATACATTTAAAGTAAAAATCCCTTTCCAAAAGCTATTACCGAAATAGTCATTTTGTAAGCCCTCGTATTGTTCGTTCTATATTATTACACATGGCAGGTCAAATGGAAGCTAATATGACCCTTCCGTTCCGCACATCTACTCGTAACTAAACAACAGGGGAGTTCCCATGACGTACTGGTTCTGGGAAAGGGACAGTGATATATGACTCGTATTGCCTTGTCCCTTTCTCTCGACCTAAACTGAACCGCATAAGTAAGTCATGGGGGTTACCATGGCACCTATCCTTAAGTCACGTTCCTTGGTTAGTGAATATGACGTGAGCTTAGAAGGGGCTATAAGGTTTCAATTATGTATTTTATTTGAAGACTGCAACCTCAATAAAGAAGCGCCTACAAAGAAGAATAATATGATTTAAAAAAAGTTCGCTCAAAGTTTTGTTCAAGTGTTTTTTTTTCTACAAAATAAAAAAGTGTCCGTTACCCTCACGCAATGCTTTGGATTTGACCCTCCATCTTTATACTTAATGCATTGTAAATACCCTGTTATACCTACATAAAATCAGAGGCCGAGAAAATGAGGATTTCCGGCCAAGTTGGTATATTTATATACCGGATAGGTAACAGGGCCGGGAATCCGTTTTCATGCCGAGGCATGTATAGTGCTTTTCTCAAACAAAGGAATGTTGTCGAAATTAAAAAAGAAGTTACTTTGTAGGCCTAGGCCTGAAAAGTGTTATGAAATTCCATTTCCATCCCAGTGAGTTACTGCGCCCTAAAAGCGATACTTCCGAGTCTATTTTAAGGAATGTAAAGACAATATTTCATTGCATGTTTGAGAAATAATAGTTTTTACGGCCAAGTTAGCATAAATTACTCCTTTTAAGTACCTCTCCAGTACATGTTAGTTGTATGATGTACACACCATGATTATTTGAAAAAAACAAGTCCCGCTAAGTTTCTTACGGGTTCTTCTCGGGGTCAGTGGTGTAAGGTTAGAACCGGAAGTATGATGTACACACCATGATTATTTGAAAAAAACAAGTCCCGCTAAGTTTCTTACGGGTTCTTCTCGGGGTCAGTGGTGTAAGGTTAGAACCGGAAGTAGTTTTAATTTTATGCAACTTAGACTATTCAAAAGAGTGCAGTGTGTTGCTATCCCAATTTGAATAAAGAATCATATGACTTAGACTTTGACACGGACAAAAAATGTTCTGTTGATCACGATTTATTGATAAAAATATGTAGGTAGGTATAGGTACTTAATACAGTGATAATTGCAAGTTTAGCCTTATGCCTCCACTACACGTCTGCGGATGGGACCGCGCACGTCGGCATATCATTATGCATCCGCCGACAAATCTTCACCAACCGTCCACACGTCTGTAGATCGTTCAGTTTGAGTACAATCTCGTCGAGTACACGCGTGAAAGGTGGACGTTGAAACTGTAGCAGCCCCATCATGATTTAAAAAATAACCTATTTTATTGAGCCCGTTTACGTGCGCCAGTTACGTAATGCGTCATGGGCATTCATGAGGATCCGCGTACGAGAAAACTATTGAAAAAAAAAATTACATTGCTTTCGTTTCAGCTATGGAAAACTACTTATGCATTCATTCACGTCAAGATACTATATTATTGTATTACCATTTATGCAAATTTCCATTCAATCTTATTCTAAAAGTGGGTGTTAAAGGTCCATGGGACACGTAAACAATCTGTCACAATGCATTAGCGGTTGTTTTAAAATAGTATCGTGACGCCATTGCGTGACGTCAGCAGCAAATGCTCAGTGATAAGAGATATTCCTAATTCACTTTCTATATATACAAATGTACTTTATATGATTAAGTGGAAAGCATTTTGATGTAGGTAATAAAACTGATAATATATAAAAACAAATCTGTTCTGAAAATCTATAAAATAACGTTTGAGGCTGAGGCAATTGAACTCAATTAGAATCGAAGATAAAGGTATAAAATTGTCATGAAAAAGTCTTGGTTTGATCTTCAATACCAAGAACTTTTCATGACAATATTCCCAATTTTATACCTTTATCTTTAAAAGGCATTTATTACCAAGTCTTAAGGTGCATTTAGACCAAACGAGCATTCGCTCATTCTATCCCCCACTGTACGAAATCAACGAATTTCGACGAATCACGTTTTGTGTAACGAACTAATTTTGTAGAGTGGGGGATAGAATGAGCGAATGGTCGTTTGGTTTAAATGTACTTTTAGGATGAATTTCTACGTTTAATACTAGCTTAAGCATCAAAGTAAGCCACCGTCAACTGTTAATCTATATATATAAACGGCAATGTCCTGACTGACTGACTGACTGACTGACTGACTGACTGACTTAAATCAACGCACAGCCCAAACCGCTGGTACTAGAGAGTTCAAACTTGGCATGTAGATTCTTTATAATGTCTAGAAGCGCACTAAGAACGGATTTGTGAAAATTCATTCCTTAAAGGGGTTAAATGGGGGGATAAAGTTTGTATGGGGAAACAAGATTAGTTGGTCTATTTTATTCGAAACTTCACAGGAATGTTTTTAATAATAAATAAGTAAACACATGTTTCAGGTTTTTTGAAGATTCATTCCTTAAAGGGGTTAAAGTTTGTATGGGGAAACAAGATTAGTTGGTCTATTTTATTCGAAACTTCACAGGAATGTTTTTAATAATAAATAAGTAAACACATGTTTCAGGTTTTTTGAAAATGCATTTCCTATGGGGGTTAAATGGAGGGTTAAAGTTTGTATGGGGAAATAAGATTAGTTGGGCTATTTTATTCGAAACTTCACATGAATGTTTTTAAGAATAAATAAGTAAACACGTGTTTCAGGTTTTTTGAAAATTCATTCCCTATAGGGGTTAAATGGGGGGATAAAGTTTGTACGGGGAAACAAGATTAGTTGGTCTATTTTATTCGAAACTTCACAGGAATGTTTTTAATAATAAATAAGTAAACACATGTTTCAGGTTTTTTGAAAATTCATTCCTTAAAGGGGTTAAATGGGGGGTTAAAATTTTGTATGGGGAAACAAGATTAGTTGGTCTATTTTATTCGAAACTTCACAGGAATGTTTTTAATAATAAATAAGTAAACACATGTTTCAGGTTTTTTGAAAATTCATTTCCTATGGGGGTTAAATGGAGGGTTAAATTTTGTATGGGGAAATAAGATTAGTTGGGCTATTTTATTCGAAACTTCACATGAATGTTTTTAAGAATAAATAAGTAAACACGTGTTTCAGGTTTTTTGAAAATTCATTCCCTATAGGGGTTAAATGGAATGTTAAAGTTTGTAAGGAGGAACCAGATTCGTTGGGCTATTTAATTCAAAACTTCATAGAAGTGTTCTTGCCAATGAAGATGTAGGTACTTATCTACATACCATGTTATATACGAGTACTAGCGACCCGCCCTGGCTTCGCACGGGTACTATACCTACATAAAAACCTTCCTCTTGAATTACTCTACCTATTACCAAAAATGTCGTGAAAATCCGTTGCGTAGTTTTAAAGATTTAAGCGTACAAAGAGACATAGGGACAGAAAAAGTGACTTTATTTTATACTATGTAGTGATTTTACCTCGAGACCTTGTATTTTTAAAAAATTTACTCCTAAGGGGATAAAAATGGGGTTGAAAGTTTGTATGAAAAAAAGTTTAGTTTTAGTTTAAGAAATTTCATATTGCCTAAACTAATTTAGAATAAAAATCAAAAAAAAAGGAATTTCAGGATTTTTCAAAATTCACCTCCTAAAGGGTTGTAATGGGGCTCCAAAGTTTGTATGGCGAAATGAGATTAGTTGGACTATTTTATCCGAAACTTCGCAGGAGTATTCTGTAAATTAAATGAGAACATAAATAATTAACCTTTATTTAATTTTTTCGAAAAACAAACAAACAAAGGTTAATTATTTATGTTTACTTCTGGTTCTAGAGATTCCAAATTTAGCACGTAGGTTTCTTTAAGGGTGTAGGGGTAGTTTAAAAAAATTAGTCAAAATTCACACCCTAAGGGGTGCAAATGGTGCAATGATGGCGGTTCAGAGTTTGTATGGGAAAACTTGATTATTTAATCTATTTTATCCGAAACTTTACAGGAGTATTCCTGAACATAAAAGGATAAAGACGTGTTTTAGGTTTTTTGAGAATTCAACCTCTGAAAAGGGTGAAATGGTTAAACAGTAAAAAAACATCATTGATATCGTTTCTATGGTTTATCGAGTCACTGTGGTGGGGGTCCAGATTGACTGACTCATCACTGGTTTAAATGTTTTGGCTTGACTATTCTAGCATAAGAGAAAAGAACGAAGCCTGTTGCGGATTACATTATTGTTTTGTAGGAGGGTGAATTTCTGAGCGTTTCAACTGCCTAATTTTGGTGGCATCATTTTTGCCGAAGTTTCTGAACGTCTCAATGTTATACTTCGCCATTTGTATAAGGTACCGTGCCTCCTTAAAATGACAAAGTAGCACATTGTAACGAATAGAAACTTCGACAAAAATGATGCCACCAAAATTAGGCGGTGGAAATGAAACGCCTAGATATTCACCCAGGAAATGACGATGCCGACGAACGATGCGTTGATAAGATTCTACTTAGGTTTAGGAAAGGTAAGAACTGCGACCCCACACAGAAACGAACGGCTATCAATGTAGGTTTTGGGTTAGGTTAGAACTGCGACCCCACACATAAGCAAACGGCTATCAAAGTAGTTTTAGTTTAGGTTAAAACTGCGACCGTTGCGATCCCACGCAGAAATGAACGGTTATTAAAATAGGTTTGAGTTAGGTTACAACAGTGACCCCACACATAAGCGAACAGCTACCAAAGTAGGTTCAGGGTTAGTTTAGAACTGTGGAATAAAAATTACTAAATTTAAACCAAACTAAAAAAAGAACCCGTAAAGGAGAACCTCCATTATAACCTAAATACAAAATAACTCAAGTACCATTCAAAATTCACTGATTTAAATTTACCGGAAACTATTCTTTGACAGAATGACTTGTCGATGAAATGAAAATACTTGAACCGTTGTCTTTGAAACAACATTCGATTTAATGTTTGTCGGCATTTAAGGCGAAACTAAAAATTAAAACTTATTTTGGCCACTTTTGAATCTCCTGAGAAAAAAAACAAAATAGGATTCATTATTCGCAGGATTCCGTGTAACATGCTTATAACTACATACATGCGGTCGAAATGGTAACCTCCTTACTTTTTGAAGTCGGTTGAAAACATTTTTTTTTTCATAGAAGTCCAAAATCTACGCGTGCGAAGCCGCGGGCAAAAGCTAGTAATTATATACGTAACACTTAATATTATTCAGATAATAATTTCAACGGAAACCTTGTTAACAATATTGGATTATTTTTATTCTGTTCTATAACTTATATGTCCATTGCAATGCTCAATACAATTAGACAGGCAGGAAACTCCGGAGCGGTATTATATCAGAAAACAATTTTCTACGAAAAACATTGTCCTCGTAAGTTATCGTCAAGGAAAACTTGGGAATAAATTATACATGCGAGATAGTATAGTTTTGTTTTGATTGAATTCTTCGATTAGTTTTTGATGTCCATTTGCGTTTTTTGTATGTAGGTACTATATAAGGGCCATTTGCGTTTTTTTTTGTTTTTCGTTCTCATTGTCATTTTAAAAGCTGGGGTTTTGTAACTCTACTGGCCGTAAGCTACTTATGATACTTGTGTGTTCCCGAGCAAAAGAAATGGATAGGATTGTAAAAATAGTTCATTCCGTATTAAGGCGGGACTCGGGGGGCAATTAAATCAGTTTAGACAATTCGCGGCGAAAGAACGCTTATAGTAACAAGTTCCCACTGCTGAGCCCTATGTATTTAATGAAATAATGTATACGAAAAGGCAGCAGTGCAATTTTCAACGAATTTGGTACTCTCGTGTTCTGTCATTTACGTAATTTTATATAACTACCCACATTAAACTTTGCCGAACAAGATGTGAAGTTATATTTGTCGACATTATTGTTGGCATTTTTCGTATTAGATTGAGCATTATCTTTGTGGCTATTTTCGGATAAGTATTTAAAGCTATATTTAAAGAAATGTCGAAAGTTCGAATAAGGAAAGAACTGGAAGACTTTGTACTTATACACCCACATTTGTCTTCACTCACCGGTATACACGGGTAAAAATAGTTCCGCAGACAATCGGTTGATGTGTCCTTACATTCTTAGGGTCATTACTAGGAAACTGTCACATAGCCCGCAGAAGTTGAATAGGTACTTGACTACAGGGTGTAACCGTTAAGTGTGGCCAGGCCATAATTCCGTAAATATAACAGATATCAGAAAACTTCCAACTGATATCGAAAGTACGTTACCCAACGAGTAAAATTACATTAATAACTTTTTCTAAATAGATTAAGTAATATTTAAAATACTAAGTTAAAACGCTCCCATAGATTTAGTAGGACAACTTAAAGAATGACGGGTGTCGTAAGAGATAAAACTGTTAGAAATTCGTTATTTGTACGAATACACTGTGATTAAATAATAAATATAATAATACTACCGTTTATCAAATAATTAATCAAACATTTATTCTTAAATGAAAAAATATTCGTATTAAACTAGTCTTTGAATGAACGGTTACCTACTAATATTTGGGATATTTCTGATTTTATTTCAAAAAAGTTATTAATGTAGTTTTACTCGTTGGGTAACGTACTTTCGATATCAGTTAAAAGTTTTCTGATATCTCTCATATTTACGGAATTATGGTCTGGCCACACTTAACGATTACACCCTGTATACGTAACCATTGTTTTGTGTTATTTCCTTTTGTTTCATTTTCCTACATTGTGTCTCTGGATGCCTGTTTTTATTTGTCTTCAGCATTGGTATAATTCTGTATCTGTATCTTGTATCCTATATGCGAAAACTTGTAATTGGCTTTTCTGTTACATATTGTACAAAACCTGTATTTCTATTGTTAGCTGTTGGTTTTCTGAATAAATAAAATAAAATAAATCAACAGAGCGATACTATTTATAGAATTTATCGGATGGCCTTAGGGATAATCTATTTTAGAACATTCTGTGCAGTCATTGCTGGGGTCACGCTTAGGTCTGCCTTGGTCTGAAGTCATAATTCCTAACAAAATGAAGCCTCAGACGGCTGGGCCCATCTCGACACGGTCTAGCACGGTGTTAGTGGTATTGCTGCCTGTACCCCGTTTATTGTGAGTGGGTCTTTAGGCACTGGTCTCACCGCGAGCTAATAAGCTATGAACCATAGGCTATAAACACGAACAAAAGATACGTACTCCCGTGTCTCTTTTTTTACACGGGAGTGCGTATATTTTGTTCGTGTTTATAGCCGATAGTTAATAGCTTAGTAGCTCGCGGTGAGACCAGTGCCCAGCTATCCTACTTAATATCTACGACGGTCTATTGCATTATGTCTTGACGGGTACTGTATTTGAGTTTAGTTTGTGCCGGACATAAGGGTACTTACTTAAAATACTTAGGTCCAGATTAATATCTGTTGCTACCCTGGTCTAGGATTTTAGCTTAACAGTTAAAGTGTGTTTTGATGTAACTAAGTTAGTTTGAGCTTACATTTGGAAACCATACACAGCACTACCAGCCATACTTCTTACGTAAATAAATAAATATATTGGGACATCTTACACAAATCGACCTAGTCCCACGGTAAGCTCAATTAAGGCTTGTGATGTGGGTACTAGGCGACGATATATATAATAGATAGACATATAGATACTTAAATACATAGACAGCCATGACCAAGGAACGGACGACGCCTCTGGTGTTGCGGGTGTCCATGGGCGACGTTAATCGCTTTCCATCAGGCGATTCGTCTGTTCGCTTGCCACCTATAGCATAAAAAAAATAAAAAAATATTTGTGTTAAATAAATACACAAAAAATGCTCTTGCCGGGATTCGCACCCGGAACCTCCAGAGCTTCGTAGGCAGGGTCACTACCAACTGGGCTACTGAGCTATGTATTTTACTTCTATCAATTTTTTTTTGTCTGGGCATTGTTTCAATGTAAACCAAGTCATGTAACGCAGTTTCCTGCCTTTTATATTCCGCCCACATTGTTTATAAAGTTCTTCAAGATTCCTTTCAAAAACCGATACGGCCAAGTACGTACTTTATTATGTACATATTCCACCCTTCTCCGGTTTACCCAGGCTGACGGAGGTATTTCGATCGCAGATTATAAACCTATTAATTATATCCATCTTCAGTTTAAGTTTGAGGCCGTGGGTTTTCTGGACCGACGCGTGTCCGCCGCCGACGACGTTCGAATGTTTTCTTCGCGAATGTTTGAGGGTGGTTTCTCTGGAACGTCGCCGGCAGCGAACTGACGACGTGTCAGAGAAACCACGGCCTAACATAATCCAATCTTATGATATCAGTTTATATTTATTTATTAATTTATAAGATTTTGAAATATCTAGGAGGATATGTAAACTTTTTGTCATATCTTATAATCTTGTATATAAAAATAATAACTTACACCGGATATACATACAAACGTACTTATTTAAAATAAAGCCAACCTTTTTCACATCGGCTGTAAATAAATTGATTGATTACTACCATCTTGGGTACCGACACAAAAGACGTAATAAATATGTAGACACGCCTTACTTTTTTGCCCACTTCATCATCCTAGCGTTTTCCCGGCATTCGCTCTCCTGTTTGGGGTTGGCTTGTGTCTTAATCTTAAGATTTGGTTTGCTATAGTTTTTAAAGAAGCGACTGTCATCTGAGTGCATACGCCAAAATGCCAATCATTAACACTATAGTTAATATCAACGCTCGATTATTGTTTTTGTAATAATTTCCTAGTACGCAGATCCATTAGTGCGACAAAGACAGTTAATTGCGTTTCGTTTTCCGTCTCTTTTTTTTTACACGGGAGTGCGTGTCATTTTTTCGTGTTTATAGCCCATAGTTCATAGCTTAGTAACTCGCGGTGAGACCAGTGCCTTATTGGGTTCAGTTAGGTTTCATCACGATGTTTCCCATCACCGAAAAGTGATTGGCAAATGATTTTTTTTTTAACAAATGTTACAAACATCTGACAAGACTGCGATCTGTCATTGTCAAGTGCAAATTAAAGATTCATTTTGAAGTATATTGCTTCTCAATTAACTTTTCTTCGAAAATTAAATACCTACTTTCAAACTAGAATTAAATATCAAATAATGTTCACGGTTGGCTAAAAATCTGCATCGCATTTCTCGGTGAAGGCTGCATCTTGGTAACACTCTGAATATTTACAAATTTCAGCTGATTCTCAAACCTAATCTTCTGATTAAAACTCTCTGCCTCACAACTATACATTTTTGATATTTTCTTCGGTTACTGCGAGGATTACACATCAAATAAAACTATGAAAACGGATAAACTCGCGTATATTAACTAACTGATCTACATCCGCAGACCACGAACCCTGTAAAGTGTTCGAAACGTCGAAATAAATTTAAAGTTAGTTAATATACGCGAGTTTATCTGTTTTCATAGTTTTATTTCATATATTTTTGCCTTAACCTTTATTAGGTGGAAAATTACACATTAACAACGACAAAATTACACCTGTAGATTCGGTTTTCTCATCGTATCCGTAATTCAATAAGCTGTCATTAAGAGATTCGACTACAGCGGAATAATTAATGACCGATCATTTTAACTTCTGCCTTAATTCATTAACAAATCGAATTGAACTTAATTGATTTGGACGAATTTTCATTACAATGAAATTATGATGTTTCCACAAACTTTTGGCGGACAAAGTACCTATAATTCCTGAATTCTAAGCAATTGTTACCCATTCAAGTTGGGAAGGGTTCAATTTGCGTCACAAACACTTCCTGATTGTTGGGGTCGTTGTTCGGGACCACATTCAAAATCTACCTATTCATACAGTCGTTTCAGCGCATGTGTGACTATCTTTGTAATGTGATTATAAGCTATTAGTCGTATTTATATAACTATGATAATAGTTGCTGAACAGTTGCAAAATGGATATTACGAGTACGTATTTACCTAGTTAGTTGCCGTGTGGTGTAAGAATTACATTTGTCACCACCCTAATTCTTTCCGTGGGTGTCGTAAGAGCCGACTAAGGGATTGAAGTGTCACTGAAAAGATATGATGATGTAAATGATGGGCAGCAGCGTCATCATAGTGGTCACATTACTGCGATCGCCAATCCGCTCGCCCAGCGTGGCGATTATGGGCACTTACCTCCTAATGATTTTGTACGCATAGTTAATAGGAGAGGCCTACGTCCAGCTGTGGACTGAGATAGGCTGATGATAATGAGTATAACTGTATAATGACTTACCTAGTCCCAAAACATATTGGATTAATGACAGTCGTTTTTTTATTCGCCAGCCATTTGTTACAAATATCTAGCACGATGGTCTGTTCTGTTTACGAGCAAACATATTAGCTACCCATATTTTGATGGAGTATAATTAATTACCCGAGTACCTTAATAATTTCTTGTTAATGCTTGTGTTCAAAATTTATAACGCATTATTAAAGTACCTGAAATCGTAACAACAATAACTTATGTAATCATGGAATTGTACGTACAGAAGTTATGTGACATGTTATTTAATTTTCTTTACAATCAAATTTACTTTAGCTGAATTGACTATTGTGAGACACGGTTAAACTCACGTATATTTAGTCACTACGTGTGACATGTTTTGGAGAGCCTAGGACTCCATTATCAAGCACTGAGCCCCTGCTGACGTTTTCATGCCGCGCGCTACGCGTGCTAATGCTTGACATAATTTACTTTTGAATACCTATTAAATATATTCCTTTCTTTGGTACTTGGCGCCTAATATTTGCGCCAGCCTCCGTAGCCTAGTTAGTAGTGACCCTACGAAGCTGGAGGTTCCGGGTTTGAATTCCGACGAGGGCATTATTTGTGTATTTATTTATCAGAAATATTTGTTCCTTGGTTGTTTATGTATTTAAGTATCTATATGTATCTATCTATTATATATATCGTCGCTTGGTACCCACATCACAAGCCTTAATTGAGCTTACCGTGGGACTAGGTCGATTTGCGTAAGATGTCCCAAGATATTTATTTATTTACTATTTATTTATTTTTATTTACACCTAATTGACCAATAACGTGATACTCACAACTCTCACAAGGTAGGTAGTGCCATAACACAATTTGCCTACATACGACATGGCTAGATCCACTGCACCCCAAGGCTGATCTATTTCTGGCGAACCGACACTCATTCATTACACCCCTACTCGTACGACGTAAAAACAAGCCATATTTTAGTGCGTCACATGCCCTGTTATGAAAGAAGCTAGCTATACATATACAAGCTAGCTATATTACAATAAGCAAGGTAAATGTACGAGTAATCGTAGCTAATTTAATATATATGGTGATATAGGGGGAGGTATGATGGAAAATAAGATTCTCTGACTCCGAGTAAATTACTAATTTACTAATTATTTTAATGTAATTTTTACAGGAAGCACAAACGTCTGCGAACGAAACTAGTGATGTTACAAGCGAAGACGTAATTAGAAATGCCTCGTTTAATACTTATATTTACTTAGTAGGTACTTGCATGCATGTATCTATAAATATACACGGAGAAAGAGTAGTGGTTGAAGTACATTAAGTAGTCTGTTCTGAATAGGAAAAGGAAAAAAAACACTGAAAACATTTTACTATATGTATAATGTATATGGCTAATTTTAACTATCTGCCGCATAGTAATCAACTGAACACTGTATCCTTAAACGTTGTGGATCCGGTTATATTTATTTTATTTGTTATCTACTTTCTTCTCACAGAGGATTACCTTTCAGCAGTGGATCTATCTTATCCTTAAAGTAAGTGACTCGGGGGAGCGCCTAAAACGAGTAAAACGGTACTTATGGGTAGCGTAGCGCATAGTAATCGATGAATTCCCAATATGGCGTGGAACTTCGATGCCGCCTAGGTACGGAATCCGTGAAAGTCAATATTTCCGTTATTCTATTTTTCTTTTTTACTTTATCTCTAATATTGGTAGTTTTCCGCAGAAGTTCTTTGTTACAAAATCAAGCCAATGTTTCATTCTGTACCAGGGACTGGATACCGGTATTTTCAACATACAAAAACAGTCCTTTTTTCGTTCGGTAAATAAATTCTAAGTTAATGGAGTCAATTTAAAAATACGATGGTGTCAATAACATCAAATATTGAGTACTAACTACATAAAGAGTATGATCATTCTAAAATATTGGGCTATTTCGAGGTTTTTCTAAAATACCGATGCTGATGCCGGTTCCTGTTCTGTACCTACGTTTGATAAAAAAACTTTTATGTGTAGGACATCTTATACAACGATGGATGTTATCTTTCATGTTTTTTGAAAATGAGTTTTAATTTACAGCCGAATATACATTTTTGGATTTTGGGATTAAAAATAGGTCTCTTAGGAGGTTATTGGATGTATTACAAGGGTCGATTTGTTTTAAAATACGTCCCTCAATGAAAAAAACAATGTTGCCACCGAATTCACGGCGATTGAAATGCTTGGAGAAACGCCCGTTAGCTTAAAAAAACATTTTGCGACTAACTAGCTAAACATTGTACAGCTACAGGTTGTTTAATGGGACACATTACCGCGTAAGTGGTTTGTGTGTGATCATAATATATAGCGCTCGGCCAAATTGGGCGTAGGCAGTTTACCTAATGGTTTGGTAAATACAGACTCGATAAATGATGTAGACTGTCTTCGCACTGAATTAAACTCTATCGAATAATAATATTTCGAAAATAAACGTTCGATACTTTTAAATATGTAACGTGTAATTCAATTCATAACTCAAAAACAAATACGTTGGCACATGACATGACAATTGACATGAGGACATGGCCTTTATCGTGAATCGATAAGAAGGGTGTTGATTTGATTTATAATTATGCATTTATTAAAAAAACAGGACGTGTGTCGTACGACGTATTTCAGTACATAAGGCACTCCGATTCGACCTGACATAAAATGAAATACTTCTCGCCCTAGCGCGTAAAAAAAGCACCTGTACTGAAAAATCTTTATCATTGAGTCTCAAGTACTTCTGACTTCCATTAAGATTTTTACCCAAAATATAGGTACTGCCTATCAATGAACACTAATATTTATATCTTTTTAGCTTTATTTAAGTAACATTATATAATACCAGAGATATTTTCAGTAAAGGAATTTATTTCGTACCATGTATAGGCGTAGGAAGTTTTACTGAAGCGCTAGAGCCCGAATTATAAGCAGCTATATAAATTCATTTATGCATATGGTATGCAACAACTTGGCTTCGCACGTAAAAGTTGCTGCGTCTACTTTGTATGGAAGAAAATTATGAAAATAGTGTTATAAAATTGTAATAAATAATGAAAGTATTATAAAATAAAAGTTAGCACAAAATTTTGTCACACAAAAGTATAGATAATAGAAATGTTACGTACTCGTAACAAATAGTGAAAGACAGTTTACGCGTTTTCATATCGTTTCTTAAGTAGGACGAAGTACTTTATATTTTGTATCATTTAGAATGTAATTTTACCAATTATATGCCGAAACAATTACCTGTGAGCATTTCTCAAAAAACTGTACACAATTAAATCCGATCGTTAAATAACTGATTGATTAAGTTTCCAATTCAGTTATACATTTTTACATGATTGAACACTTATGTATTATTTCGCAGAATCAAGAAAATGCCTAGTCTACAAAATCTTAATTATAAATGAACAATCAATAATACATTTTGTATTTTTAAAAACATTGGGAACAAAATAGGAAAACGATAACTCGCTCAATTAACTCTAGTAACCAATCGTGAGGAAACTTGCATAAGTACATCTGCGAAGAAATTCAAGGGTGTATAAGAAAATTAAGAAGAATTCAAGTATTGCGCCGGCGTTGGGACCACGCAAAATGGACACGTTTGCCGATTGATGTCTAGTTGTGAAAAATGCTCAGAGTACAATACTATAGCGCTTGTAATTTGGTACAAACTTTTGGAAAAATGCTCAAGCAGAGCTGGTTTTTTTTTTAACAAAAGTTGAATAATTTTGGCATTTAATTGTTCTTTTATTTAGTTTATTTTAGTATTACATTTTACAAAAAACTAGTATGTTACGTATTGAGCCACTATCAGATCTGCAAACCAATATTGTATGGATTAAGTAATAGCTAGTATCATCATCATCACTTCAACTTGTTTTGTTATTGACTTATTGTGTAGGTACCTATGTATCCAGTAGCCGTACCATGAGTTTTCAGGTAGGTCACGATTACATTAGGTTTTATTTCATACATACTACGAAGTACGAACAAATAAAACATGGAAGCCGCACGTCATACTAAATTGCCTTCCAAAAACCGTCCTGAATTATTATTATTTTAGTTGATAAATGTCACCCCCTCTGCAATGTCATCACGGTAATTTCAATATCAACCTATAAAAACTTAAACCGTCATTTAAAAATAGTTGTTATTGGTCCGTCAAAGTTTTGATTCGCTATATTCAATATATCTACATTTTGTCAAAGATGTTGCGCTGAAATATGCGCGGTGTTAAGAAAAGCGTTATGTCCTGCCCATCTTGGCACAATTGAACAATTGCGTTTGGGGTCATTATTGAGCTGGCATTAGACGTCCATGTTATATATAGTCGCAGCATACATACATCATTATATTCCGCTCGAATGTATTTATTACATCTACGTATCGAGTAAAACAACGTAGGTAACCGATATTTACCAACGTATGCTACGGCTTCAGTTTAAAACAATCGGTTTAACCATCGTGAATGGTTTATTTGCCGTTCGCATATCGAATAATCCTTGTTCGCTCACCGCAACATTGGCGGGAACGTGCCCGCTCGAACAAAAATGGCCGCCGCTAGGACTATTTGAGTCACGTTCCGTTCGTTGGTAAACTTAAATAGCAAACACGGTGGATTATAGCCGTATTTGGAGTTTCAATTTAATTTTAATTCAAATATTATAAATAATCATAAACGTCTTCTAAGTTTAGCAAGCCGCTAAGTATTGTTGGTCCCTTTCACTCGTACAGACGTAAGATCGAAAGGGACAAACAATACATAGCTAAGTTAGGAGATATGTATGAATAAGGGGGCGAACGTTTTAGCTATAAATCTTGTGATCGGGGAAACCATGGATGAAATTAGGACAAAGTGGCATGAAAATGAAGCGGCTTGTACTTGACAGTGGTTGAATAAAGGCTAAATACCTAAATTATTCAGCCTATATTCGCGCGTTGAAAGTCAGAACCATTATTTCGATTTTAAAACATTTTTAAAACATTTTCTGTGCCTTCGGCATACAAAACTATTAAAAAAATTAAATTAGATGTTATATACAAAGAAAAAAAACCTGAGTTCACCGCCGTCGGAGGTGGTATTTGAAATTTGAACCCGCCCTCAGTTTCGCGGCTGATGCCTAAACTACTCGGCCTCTCGGACTTAGCGGACACCGGTCGAATTTGTCGGGTAGGTACTCATACATACCGTCTTTATTACTTGTTTGATATATTACATAATAATATGCATATGCATAATAATATTGTGAACTTGTACAATAAGAATTATTTTCGTTTATTATTATCATCCTTTATTTATCTCCCTTTTTGAGTTATGTTTTTTATAAAAATGTCTATAAAAGTAGTTGTTTTAATGTAATAAATTCTTTGATGCATGTTTTTTTAATAAGATGTAATACTATACTGTTTTGAAAAAATAAGCCCACCTGAGTTTCTTACTGGTTCTTCTCAGGAACGGTGTAGGGTTAGAACCAGTAGTAGATTTTTTTCTCTCTTGATAGTGTTAGACAATTCGAAAATGCTTATTAATAAGCTTACTTTACTTACATCACAATTTATACTTCATAAACATGGAAGTGTTAATAGGTAAAAACACAAATTGAAAAGTTTTTAATAAAATAATTTGGTTTGTTCTACAAAAAAGGTGTTCAAGGAAATAGCTGGTTCTGCCTTTAACCCGGCGTGAAATTGATTATATAAATAAGTAGGTACTTATTATAAGACTAATGCCTATTTCCATTTTCAGTTACATACTTAGTGTCGTATAGTTTTTTTTATGATTTTATATATTCATCTTAACACTATAGATTGCTATGCAAGTAATCACTGTTCAATAGAATTTGATTACTTAACTAGCATTTAGTAAATAGGTACATACAAGTTTTAATCAAAACAGTGTGATTTCCAACGTTAATGTAAGATTCCTGTGCTTAACTGATTGGAAGGAAATTCTCTTTGATGCAGGAATTAGTCGAGTAGTGAAGTTACTTGAAGGTTCAAGTACGCGGGCGACCGAGGTAATCTCATGTTACCTTAGGGAGTCTCTGTTCGCAACGAATACCTACATACGATTACACAAGACACTTCATTTAACAAATTCACTTCCGTATCATCATCATCATATCAGCCGAAAGACGTCCACTGCTGGAGTGCCTCTATTTGGGGGAGGCGTATGTTCACATAGGCCTCCCCCAAAGATTGCCACAATGACCGGTCCTGCGCAACCCGCATCCAGCGGACTGCTCCGGATCTTTGGGGGAGGTATATGTCTAAATACAATACAAACTTAAACGCTTTATGTACCTAATTGTGGCTACGAGTAGGTACGAGTAGTCTATTGGGAAAATCAAAGCATGGAAGTGGATATCATCTACAATTTTCTCTTAAACACGGTGTTTTTATTGATTTCCGTTAAATTAAAGGGAAGTTTATTTAGATCAAATCAGTGAAACTAGTGTCTTAATAAGTTTTTTCTACTCCGGCACTTTTATCTGTCATTTATATAGTCCCGCCAACAAATATAAAAGCAGGACTTACTCAATTTCAGAAAAGTCTATATACTCTATTCTTCAAAAACACCCTAGGCTTATAAAGTCGCTAAAATGCAACTGCTAGCAGAGATACCTACTCAATTTACAACAAATCGCAAACCTGACAACTTAACAAACAACTGGATTCATATTGTCTGAAATAATAACGTATCTAAAATAATTGCTACCAACGTAAGGAAAAAAACGTAAGTGTTTTAGAATCGTCACTGGCAGGCAGCAACTGACAGTTAAAAAAAAAACGTTACCGTGTCTATTACATTCCGTCATTTGTTTTTTCACTGTGTTTCACTGTTATTTTCAGTTTGTGCGGCAATCTTTAAATTTGTTTAAAATTCTTTTTTCATATTTTTTTGGACTGTGAAGTGAAGAAAATAAATTGAATAATAATAAGATAAGATGGATTATGATGAGGACTTGGTTCTGACACCGGAAGAGATATCGACGGCGGCACAATCAGTTACTGAGAATTTGTTGCCTACAAAATCGCTACATCTTTACGATCAGTCGTACCAGAAATTCACGGCGTGGCGAATCGAACACCAGACTTCGTCATTCTCAGAGAATGTCCTATTGGCATATTTAGGTGTTCGAGCCTTCAGGCTTGACCCACTGTGAGATAACCCTTTGGAACATCAGCGCCATCTAGTCTTTGTTAGCGGAATCAATGCAGTTTGACGTACTGTATTGACTCTGTGGTAGTGGGGGAAGTCAGCGCCTAGGCAGGCGGCCATTTTATATTCAGTACGCTTTTGAATCTCAGCGTCGTCAGTCAAATTCAACTTCATCTACAAGTTACTTAATTACTCAACAAAATTGTAAGTACACCTTAATATTTAACTACAAATAAGTGTTTCTTACATGGGTGTCCCTAGCTAGATACGGAAAACCCATGTAAGTTGGTGCAAAACACGTTGCCGTGGCATACGTGTTCTTGGTGATCTCACCACAAAGTGTTTCACACTCAAAGCTTTGTCTTCTCGCAACGAAAGGCAAACTGTCGAATAGCGACAGAATCGCACCTATAAACCGGGCGACTTGTTTCTTGTCAAGTCGTATCAACTGATACGCCCAGTCGTATCAACCGATACGCCCAGTCGTACCAACCGATACGCCCAGTCGTATCAATTGACACGCCCCGGTAGTATCGATGAGACGCTAGGTCGAGTCGATCGATACGTGATCCATGCGTCCGGTCGCATGAAATGATATACCCGACCGCCTCAATCGAGGCGGTCTGACGCCTTAACGAGACGTCTAGTCGTACCATGAATACGTCAAAACTTATCGATTGTACTGAAATCGAATCATGCCACCCTCGGTGACATTGGCAAAACACGTCTTACATGATTGCTTTGCTACCTTTTCAGACGATGGCGACTACAACCATGCAGGAGTTGTGTCGCAAAGCACCACAAGATCCTCAAGATCAAGACTTCTTTAACCGCGTGGTCGAAATAGTGGAGGACAATTTCCCCACTGGCTGGAACTTGTGGGAAGTCCAAGACTTTTCCTACTCAGACTTATTTGGAGAAAAAATATCGGCAAAAATAGAAGCTAAGTTAAGATTCGCCCTCCCAACATATGAGCTAGCGATGGCATACTCTCCAAACGACCCCTCACTGTCCGAGAAGAAATATCGGTCGATCAAACGAAAACTGTTGGAATGGCCTCTAGGTAGAGCACTGTTATATGCACCACACAGTATCATGGAAAGGATTCACACAAAATCCTACGAAAGATTCGTAAATACAGTTAAACTACTAAAACCTCGGTTGACCTCCAGAGATGTCGCCTCCAACAGTATTTCTCTCAAAAGACACTCAGTGTCACCAGCCAGCTGCCGCAGCTGTAAGACGCCTCGCCGCGAATCATCCGCATCAAATGTGGGCCCGGTGACAACCGAAACAAGTTCGAATGTCGTCTTAGAAAAAATGATGGAACTTATAACTAAACAGACACAGGCAATAGAAAACATTGCAACTCAAGTGTCGAACTTTGGTTCCAAAAGTGATACAGCTGCCGCGGACTTAGACGAATCTTTTGATTCCTTGCCAGACAGTACTGATTCCTGCAACGAATTTGGAGCACCGTCGTTCGAGATAGGGCCCCAGGAAAACCCCGCACAAGTAAACGTTGCACCTCCTATTGAACCTGACGAATCAGCACTTAATGCACAAATTGCGGAAGCCCAAAGAAAACTGGCTGCGCTTAAAACTCAAAACCCACCAGAAGATGCTGATTGCGACTTTTTACCGCACACTACTGAAGCCGAAGCAAAACTGATAAAAGCTGATCCAAAGCTGGTTGATCAAGGTCGAAAATGCCAACGGCTTAATGAAGATGGCTGGAAGAACATCCGATATGCTGAAGTTCAAAAAACCTTCCATGCTACTCCAGTGTTCGCAGCGCTTAAGGTCAACAGTCACCTGGCATCAATAACGCCAAACTGGAGTTCAACATCGCAACTCGAAAAAACAGATATGACCTTAGGAGCTATATCATATGGGCTGCTCCTCCAAAGGAAAGCTTTTCGGGAAGCCTGCCACAGCATGGATCCTAAACTCCGCACAGAAATCCAGAAGCATCTGACTGCCCCCGACTGTGCCTTTAAGAAAATCTCGGATGGGTTACTTCAATATACTTGCGGCAGAAGAGCCGAAGTCTTTCAAACTCGTAGAGCAAATTATAAAGGAGCGACGAAGGTCTTAAGTGACATTCTACATGAAATACCCCCTTCCGATACACATCTCTTTGCTGAAGAAAAATTATCGGATGCGGTTAAGGAACAGGGGGGAGCACACAAGTTTTTCCCGAGGAAAACCAGTCCTAGCAACAAAACCGGGAGAAAAAATTTTACACAAAAAGGGTCCAAAGGTCAGAAACAATTTGGCAACAAAAGTAATAACAGAAAACAGCCATCGCGAAATTTTCGAGACTTTCGCTCAAAGCAAAATAGCAGTACAGCAGACTCCATCAAGAGCAAGTCAACTCCAGCTGTCACAAAGAAATCCTAACTCACAGGTATTTCAAGCAGGCCAACTCAAGTTAAAACTAAATCTATGGGAATCGTTAGGAGCCCCGGAAACCATCCTAAAAGTTTTAAGAGGATACCGGATCCCTTTCGTAAAAAGACCCCCTAATACCGTTTTCGCTAATTGCAACACCAAATCTTACGAGCCTAGAAATTCGGAAGTCATGTCTGACCAGATCAAAGATCTTCTGAAAATCAATGCGATCTCGATTAACACCTTTGATAGCGGTTACTTATCGGCAATTTTTTCCTAAGACAAAAACCTAACGGCTCCCATAGACTAATATTTAACTTACGCTCACTGAATTTTTATGTCCGCCCTCCAAAATTCAGACTTATAAGCCTGTCGAAAGTTGCCCAGGCCTTACAGCAAGGCGACTTTTTAGTAAAAATTGACATCTCAAATGCATATTATCACGTTCCCATCCATAACGCTCACAGGAGATATCTGTCTTTGGCGTTTAATGGGAAAATATACAATATGAACTGCTTGCCCTTCGGTCTGTCAAGCGCTCCGTCAATTTTTAGTAAAACCACTAATTGGGTGGCATCGATTCTACGTGAGCAAGGAATTAGGGTCATTGTTTATCTAGATGATTTTTTGCTCATGAATCAGGAAGCCGATAAGCTAGCGGAACAGGCAATCTGGACAATGGAGTTTCTAAAAAACCTAGGTTGGCAAATAAACTCAGATAAAACTGACCTCACACCAAAGTCACGGATCGAATATCTGGGCTTAATATGGGACACAAAGGCAAATAAGAAAATCTTGCCTGCCTCAAAAATCAGTAATATTAAAAACTCAGTTTTAAATACACTCTCCAAGGGCAAATGGAGTTGGATGGATGCAAAGCAATTACTGGGCAAATTAAACTTTGCAGCCAACGTAATACCCCTAAGTTTCCTTAATTGCAGACTCACTCAAATCGCATCCAAAACACTACCGGACGTACAACGATACAAGATGTTTCAACTACCAGATCATGTCAAAAAAGAACTTCACTGGTGGCTGCGAAATCTTTCAGAAACATCGAACATCCAAGTTGCCCCGGCATCGATCTTCGTAACGACCGACGCCTCAGACATAGGCTGGGGAGCCCTAATAAACGACGAAAAATTGTCAGGTCATTGGAGCACCTCGCAGAGTCACTGGCATTGCAATCAAAAGGAATTGTGGACCTTATTCGAAGTAATCCAAAGGAAGCTAAAACTAGTTTCAGAAAGAACCGTATTGTTTCAAACCGACAACAAAACGGCAGCTTCCTACATTCGAAAGCAGGGCGGCACGAAATCGCAAAAACTCCTGCGCATAGCGTCAGAAATTCTGAATTTAGCACGACAACACAAAATAACCATAATTCCGAAATATTTGCCGGGCAGATACAATGGGATAGCAGACAGCTTGTCGCGACAGAAAATCTTTCAAGAGTGGCACCTCAACCTTCCGACGCGGAAGGAAATCTTTCAAAGCATGGGCACTCCAGAAATCGATCTCTTTGCGAGCAAACATTCTGCGGTAGTCCCAAGATACGTAAGCGAAGATCACAAGGATACGACAAGCGAGTACACGGATGCTTTCAGCAGACCGTGGAACTACAGGATGGCGTGGGCCTTCCCACCGCCAGCTGTAATTCCACGGGTACTCAAACATCTGTATGGTTCCAAGGGACTTTACCTCCTAGTAGTACCGAAGTGGGAGAAAGCTTTTTGGAGAGCCGAAATCAAAAAGAGAGCAGTCTCTCCCCCGTTCAAGATTCGCCTAACTTCGGGTCGCCGCGTTCATGACCTAACCCTGCTACACATAAACGCAGAACAGTGTCACATTACCCCAAATAACATAATCTTCTGGCCTTCTTTCGGTTCGAAAACAGATAGTGCTACCTATCGCCAATCGGGTTGGTCCTTGTCAAAAAATCAAAATATCGCTTTTGACTTATGTTATTGGATACCGGCACTGATACAGAAATCAGAAGAACGCAGAAAAGCAGATCCTTCATTAACCAATTTATTTATCACAACTCGAAATAAAGTGAAAGCAGCATCGAGATCCGTAATAGCAGGTTGGTTAAGACTAGCGCTTAAAAATGCAAACATACAAGGGTCCCCTGGCAGCTTTAGATCAGCTGTCGCTACCGACAACTGGATCAGGAGAAACCTAGACATCGACGAAGTACTAAGCAAAGGCAATTGGCGTAGTACTACAATATTCTTGAAACATTACTTCAAAGAAGTAGCGCCTAGCAATATTGTCTCAACACGATCGATCACGGATGATTTTCAAACGATTTAATATCGATATGTATGTTGCAATAATATTAATCTCTAGTGTCTGAGAAAAAATAAATATTCTAATGTTGATTGTGACATTAAACTAATCAGGTGATTATCAAGATGCATTTTTCATTTCTCCTTTTCCTAAATGATAAGACACCTACAAGTGCACACCAAACACATAACATAATTAAATATAAGTTTCCCTATACCACTAACAGTCACAGTACGCATAGTCAGCGCCGGCAGATATTAAACATCTCACAGTGGGTCAAGCCTGAAGGCTCGAACACCTAAATAGAACCGTTTTTCCCCCGAAGGGTAAAAAACGTATATTTAGGTTTCAGCCGAAAGGCTTGACCCACCACTGAATACCTTGCCGGCTTTCGCCTCGCCTCGATTCTTAAAGCGGTACTGAATATAAAATGGCCGCCTGCCTAGGCGCTGACTTCCCCCACTACCACAGAGTCAATACAGTACGTCAAACTGCATTGATTCCGCTAACGAAGACTAGATGGCGCTGATGTTCCAAAGGGTTATCTCACAGTGGGTCAAGCCTTTCGGCTGAAACCTAAATATACGTTTTTTACCCTTCGGGGGAAAAACGGTTCTATTTTAAAAGCCTCATAGAATTATTCAAACCGTCTTCACTTTGGGTTGAATATTCAAAACTCAAGGCAACTCTCAACCTATACAACCAGACAGACATATCTAAATACGCCAAGTTGCTGGCTTTATTGAAAAGAAAGTCAGAAGGGTTTAAGGCGGAAAAAGGTTTTTTTTTAGACTTTTTTACCCGATGAATTAAAAAAAATTCATTGAGCAAGCCCCTGATCGGAATCATCTGTTCAACAAGGTAAATATATAGTTACATATTTCTTGTTTTATAATTGTACTAGTATATTCGGTTAATTATGTTATTTAGGTATTCTGTGTATGCAAATATTGTATTTAATTACATTGTAAGGATTTTTAACACCTAGATTCCTATTTCTTGTTACAGGTGGCTGTAATTTTTGGAATAATGGGGGCTTGTCGCCGGCAAGAGTTACACGATTTAAAAAATAACAATATTATTGATGCCCAGGAAACGCTAGTGGTTCATATAATGAACACCAAGAACCGAATTGATCGCACTTTTACAATAACAGGGAAATATTACCATATCTGCAAAAAGTACATGATTCTTCGCCCAGATAACTGCAACACTTTGAACTTTTATTATATATATTAATAATATTTCCAACAACACTATTCAAAATTGACATCTCCATTTCCATAAATGAATTAAACGTATAATAATTAAAGTATATTTTCATATAACAAACTGTGTTTTATTTTGTGATTAATAAATCCTTAGTCGTAGAAAAAGTAATGTATGCAACGTTGTTTAACCGAGTCAAAAAATACTCGTGGCGTCTTTATTAACAATTTTCGGCTTCGCCTCAAATTGTTACTTACGCCACTCGCCTTTTTTGACCTCTCTTAAACAACTGTTGCATAAAATACTATAATGACTGAACAAGTGTATTGCAACCGTTACTTATTTTGACATGTGCCTACGGTCACCTGAAATCTTATTCTTAAGGTTCTCTCACACTTGCCATTTCAATTATTATTTATGAAAACGAAATTTTTTTTTAACGAAATTAACAAAAGCCGATGTACCAGGCAACTTCTATTAGTTTCCCAATTAATTAACTTGTCCAAATTTAACAGAAATATAAAAAAAAAACACCCTGTATTGCACAAGACACCTCATTAAGTGAATTGTGCCGACGTCAAACACTTTAATCTCATTACACAGACAATCTGGCAATCACGAATTGCAAATTAGGAGACTGCTAGCTAAGCCGCTTTTAAGAAGAGTTCAGACTAGTCTGACAAAAAAGATAAATTGAGCTTTAGAATTCCTACTCAATTTCTCAAAAAGTACATGAATTCGTTTTGCACTTTATATTATTACTTCAAAATTATTTCTTCTTTAGTACGAATATTAACTTATAAATGCCCATAATCGCCACGCTGGGCAAGCAGATTGGCGATCGCAGTTATGTGTCCACTATGATGACGCTGCTGCCCATCATCATTCTTTTATCAAATAATGATCAGTGACACTTCAATCCCTTAGTCGACTCTTACGACACCCACAGGAGGAGTTGGGATGGTAACAAATGTATTCTTACTGCCGTCACCACACGGCACGTCATTCTGGAACACAATTATATATTAAAACATTACTTTTCAGTATAGGTACCGTTATTTTTAAAGTCTACGCTCAACCGCTGGGTACCGCAGCTTATAATATCAACGTCATATGGCGTTTTCGTGGTTTATCTTGATAAAGTCGATAAACGCCAGTACTCTAAATCAAATTGAACAAACTGCTTCCATTGGGCTATAAAAGCTAACCATTATCCAGATTCAAATGCAAGCCCGTAAACATAAAAAGCTATATCAGGAGATAAAAGGTGTTTTATTGCAGCGCTCCTGTATCCATCGCCTAGCTGACTCCTCACAATTCCAGTATCTTGTGATCCCCCAATTTCATATAAATTCGAAGGTTCTTCAGCTCATATTTAATCGGTCTGCTATCCTCTGATAGGATCTTTGTTAAAAAGGATATTTGCGTGTCAGTATACGCAGTGAGTAATGCTTTTACGAATCAGGGTGCTATGTTTATCCTGTATTGTTCGTTTTATTGCTCCTGTTTACATCAATAAACG
>JALPQI010009517.1:0-39197 GCA_025490895.1 Thaumatotibia leucotreta
GGGCCCGACTATGGACCTCCTAAGTTTAAGTGGCGGTTCATTTTAAAAACTTCAATTATTTTTTTCTGATCGTTTGCCGCCAATTTGCATGGTCTTTTTTACTCAACCGCAATGGACGATATTTTTAATTTGTTGGATAATTTAGACGCGATTGAAGATTTTGAAAATATTTTCTATGTATTTCGGAGACCACGCCTAATTAGAGAAAGGCCAAATTACTTCGAAAAGTACGATGATGTCGATTTTGTTCGGAGGTACAGGTTGACAAAAAATAGTGTACTATTTTTGTTGGAGAAAATTGAGGCTGTTTTAGAATTTCCGGATAACAAGTAAGATAAATGAGAAGTGTCTGTTCAAAAGGGGATACCTAATTACTTACATTTTTGATATTTTTTGTGTTAGCGACGTACATTTTTCTGCATAATCTGGTCTGGTCTTAACTATGTTCTATTGAATACCCACTTAGGAACGCGCGAATCGAATTACGAATATTTACTGAATTGCTGACACTGACAACTGACAGCGAGTTGACGTTTACTTTTTAAACAACGGAAATAAGTATTCAGCCAAAACTCCGCAATTGTATTCCAGTTTTATTTACGAATATTTGAATAAACTTGGACAATTTAGAGATAAATAACTATAATAAAGTGCCTAGAATCGTTTTTTCATTTATTATTTCAATATTTCTAATAAAATTAAACGAATCGGTAATCACCGAAACTTTTACGGTAAATTTAGAAAAAAAAAGTGTTACTTAGCAAAGAAGCCCCTAGTTAAGTTACACTTACGTTGGTGAAACAAAATTTAAGTAGGGAGTCGATTTAAGGGAAGCCTTAACTTAAGTCTCTCTTAGCTAAGTGACAGTTTACGGGATGTTGGTGAAAACGGGCATAAGACTATCAGAAAAACAGCGAGTGTTTCTCTCATATTAATAAGGTTTAAAACTGTCAAAAGTTAATTCTTAGAAATCTGCAACTATAGCAAGCCGCTAAGCCGAAAGGGACGAACGATACGTAGCGGCATACGTACGTTTGTGAATAAGGACGTTAGGCTATAATAGTATATGGTGTATTAAGGGCGGTAAATAACAAATTGTGAACGAGTGTGAAAGGAGTTCATAATTCATTATACCGCCCGTGGCACACACAATGTTTTTCATCACACCTGTGAGGCAAAAAAGTAAATAAAACTATATATTTTCACAAAACTACTCTAAAATGGTCTAAATCATTTCTCAAAATCAGAGATGACTTAAATTCATCATCTTTACAAAAGGACTCTTGCTTGCGCGCGCCGCGCCGCGCTAGTAATAGTGCTAGCCTCAATAGTGGTATGAAAATCCATTATTTCCCATGGGCATAATACAGCTCATTACATTCAAGTATGCCTGCGTATAATAACACTTTTTACGAGCAGGTGTGATGAAAATCTTGTAACATTTATGTTTTATTAAGGCGACAACGGCTCTCGCCCCTAGTTTCGGCGCCGCCACGCCGGCCGGAGGGTTTGGCGGCTTTGGTGCGGCTACTACTACTGCTGGTAAGACCTCAAATCCTTCTTAACAAAATTTAAAGCTCTACGAATTTCCTCTTTTCTTCTATCCACTTTTTGAAGCCAAACGTTGAACAAGTGCGAAGTTTCCGTACTACCATAAACAAAAACGAGCAAAAAAATCGCGTTTGTTGTATGGGAGCCACCTTAAACAACTATTTTATTCTACAGTGTATTCATCCTTACTTGTCTTATCATGTAAACAAACCACAGACCAAGTAAAACAAACAAAACGTCAACGATGATCAAAAGACAATCACTAGTGATTAGAAATGTCGATAATAATGAAATGTCAGCGATAATTTCACTGCTTAGGTACGTAAATAGAGGATTATCGATTTTACATCGTCTGTCAGGAAGAGAATTAATTCGTATAAGATTATATCAAAAACTATGGTTAAGTTTCGAGGATTTTTCTCTGTCGCTCCAACGAAGGCGCCACTAGTCATGAGAAAAATCACATCAAGTGCACCCGTAACGAACAACGTGAAGCGAAGTAGCGAAACGAATGACGTTTGACGTGAAGATTTTATTCAATATTCAATAGACAACTAAGCACTGCCAGTCTTTGAATAAAATAAATATTGAAATCAATTACAAAAACCGGCCAAGAGCATGTCGGGCCATGCTCAGTGTAGGGTTTCGTAGTTATTCAAAAACGGCTGGGCCGATTATGTTCGAAATAGTTTTTTTTTTCATCTGGAGCGATTATCTCCGAAAATATTGACTTTAGAAAAAAACTTTCTTAAAAGCCCCTTTTTCTTTTTAAGAGACCTATTCAATGATACCCCACACTACGATTACAGCAAATAAAAAAATCACCCCACATCACCAATTGGTGGGGAGGCACCCGAAATTTTTTTTTTTTTTAATTTTTATTGTATCACTTTGTTGGCATGATCAATATGTATACCCGTACCAAATTTCAGATTTATAGTATTAACGGCCACTGAGCTAAGTATGCTGCGGAAAGACGGACATAGCGAAACTATAAGTATGGGTTCCGTTGTTGCCATTTTTGCTACGAAACCCTAATTGCATTTTCCTCGAGTTGAGTACTTTAAGTATTAATATCGATATATTGACATGCCAACATTATGGTACATAGACAATCTAGACATCGCAATGTCACATCAATGTCAGATGTTTTTAAAGTTATCCGGCCGTAACAGCATTTATTGACGCAAATCTTTACAGAAATAATATTTTTCAGTACTTTTTTGAGTGATTATAATACTTTGCGAGTTTAATTAAGTATGCAACAACATTTGACGTGATGATTAATGTGTAATTGCAGAGAAAAGTGTGATAATGTTTTCAAAAAGTGTTTGTTTACATGATAAGACAAGTAAGGATGAATGCACCTTACTTTTTAGTATTTGTTCTATTCTAGAATACAGCATTACGAGATACCTGGTGACAGACGGACAGACAGACAGCGGAGCCTGTAGTAACAGAGTCTCGTTTTACCCTTTGGGTACGGAAACCTAAAAATAACGCGTCACTGTGAGGTCTCTAGATCGCATTACATAAGCGAAGTTAGTTTATGGAGTCCCGCGTAAGTCCCCATTGCATCCATGGCACACTATCCGTCGCAGTATAGGGTGTAATCGTTAAGCAATAACTTGTATAATTTGATTAAATTTATGTTGTATTAATCTAATGTATTTGTTTATGTACTCGTGTATTGAAGTAATTATTGAGCAGTTCTCTTTATTTTTGCCACTAAAATGAAATATGAAAATTTGGGTAAATTTTATACTTTTTCTGCTCAGAATCACGAGCTGATTCCATTTCCGGCGAAAAAAAAATGTCCCAAAAATTTCATACATATTTCGAATATCCTCTTGTGTTACCGCCATAGAAGGTGTATGGAAAATAGTAACACAATAGGAAAAAAAATCATGGGACACTTTTTTTTCGACGGAAATGGAATCGGCTTGTGATTCTGAGTAGAAATAGTATAAAATTTACCTAAAATTTCATATTTAATTTTAGTGGCAAAAATAAAGAGTGCTAAAAGTGACTGCTCATTTAATTATCGTGTTAATTTACTCTAATATATCATAAGGGGGTAATATTCCCTTATTCATAAACGTTTGTTATGCCGCTAATAATTGTTTGTCCCTTTCGGTCTTAACAATGTGTCCATAAGAGCAAAAGGGACAAACAAATTGAACCTTCATTTTAGTTCATTTCAGTGCATCCACATTGTCTTTTGTGTTTAGCCCTACGGTTGACTGGTAGAGACCTCTTTAATTGTTCACAGCCACTCAGCCTGCCGCCCCAGCCTCTGGTTTCAGCTTTGGTCAGACCACTCCGGCCCAAGGGCTGAATCTCACCCAGCCCGCCTCCACGGGTCTGAGCTTCGGTTCAAGCTTTGGGAAACCAGCGACTACTCAACCGGCGACTGGTTTGGGTAAGTCGAATTAAAATAGTAATATTTAAATACCGTAGACCCATAGGGTATTATTATAGTAAATATTGTTCTAAAACAGAGTCACGTGGAATTAGTGTGTATGTAGTCTTTTTTAACCGACTTCCAAAAAAGGCAGAGGTTCAACTGTTTTTTTTTTTGTTGTATAAAAATAAATAATATTTATTTTTGTGATCGAACGTGTATTACCCCGAGATGGTCCCGTTGGCACCAAATTGGGGTCTGATGATGGGATCTTGGAGAAATCGAGGGATCTCTTCAAAAGTTATAGGTACATGGTACATGAATGGCGCTCTTGATAATTTTCATTCATTTACAAGAATTTGCATTCAGAAAGTAGGATTTGAGAAAACCAATGATGGAAACAAATTGGGGATGGGGATCTTAGAGAAATCGGTTGAAGTCGGTTTTTATTATTATTAAAAAAATATATAGACGAAAAATAATGTAAATATCCAACCGGCTCTAAAAAGGTGAATCAACTTTTTTCTGTCTGTTGTTACCATGGTTACGGTCGCCTGAGTCACGCTGGTTTTATGCTAAATTATGCTATGTAAACTATGCAAAAATACATTTTTCTGGTATTAATAAGCCCTCTCCTTAATGGGCCTCCTACAGACATGCAGTATATACATGTTTGCATAATTTAAGTAGCATAATTTTGCGAAAAACCAGTGTGACTCCGGCGACCGTAACCATGGCAATAACAGACAGAAAAAAGTTGATCAACCCAAAAATACACGAATTTAAATTTAGAAATGCGATCTGTAGAAATCTCCTGTATAGACAGACACGTAATCGTATTTTTAAATACGACTCTATCTACGTCCTACGTCGATCTACGTCCAGTTCACAGTACTTCACAGATCACGATGCTTTGTTGAATCTACATTAAGACGACAATAATTATAGTAAATTATGTAATTGAAGATATATTCCTTTCTGGTTCCATTTGATCTAGAGCGTAAAGCGGTATTCACTTTTCTAGTAAGCTTTATTAACGACAATTTATAGCTTCTGCTCTAATTTTTACCTTTTCGTGACTTCAAACTACTTAAAATTTGTTCAGGTTTCTCCGCACCTACCCAACAAACTACCCAAGCCACAAACCTCAGTTTCGGCTCTACCCCCACCACAACTCAAGCAACGGGTCTTAATTTCGGAGCAACACCCGCTTCAACCCAAGCCGGACTTAGTTTTGGAACAACACCAGCGTCCCAAGGAACTGGGCTTAGTTTTGGAACAACACCCGCTTCAACAGGCACTGGTTTTGGAACCACAACCACTGCAACGGGTATCAGTTTTGGTGCCCCAGCTTCAACTTCAGCTTTTGGTGCAACTTCGACTACAAGTGGACTTGGCTTTGGTGGTACCCCTGCTTCGACTGCAGGACTTAGCTTCGGGGCTACTCCTGCTTCGACCGGAACAGGCTTGAGTTTTGGGACATCTGCGCCTCAGACGACTGCAAGTCTTAGTTTTGGAACGTCTACAGCAGCGACGACTGCTAGTCTCAGTTTTGGGACGACATCTACCGCCTCTACCCCTGCGGCCACTGGGCTCAGTTTTGGTACTGCGACTACCGGGATTGCTTTTGGAAAGACCCCGGCTAGCACTGCTGCGACTACCGCTGCTTGTGAGTATTTTATTTAACAAAGTTTGAAATTGGTCACAATTTGCTTGTTTGGAGTCCTGAGATTTCTATTTTTGGGAACCATTGTACAACATGAATGGCAATGTGATTTAAAATTATTAATTAAGACTTGAACATTTTATTTGTAATTAAATTATGCTGATAAACTCGCGTGTTTTCGCCTCCGGGAAAAGTGCTGCGCAATGCATATGAAAGTTATTATTAAATTTATGATTGGTTTGTTCATTCAATTTACTTGTTATTAGTTACTATTAACTTTGTTCTAATGCTAGTTTTGTGAAACAAAACAAATAATTTGTATGTATAAGAATAGAAAGGTTTAGAAAATAAGTGTATTGCTTTCCCTTAGGAAGGCGCTTAGCCTCATAAGATATTGCATATACCCGATGTAATTGGCCGAGTGGTTTAGGCATCAGCCGCGAAAGCCGACATACGCGGGTTCGAATCCCACCTCTGCCGTTGGTGAATTAGGTAGGTATTTTTTCTGTGACATAAAATATTTATAATTTGTTGTAATGTTCACAGCGGGTTTCCAACTGGGCAAACCAGCTACAACCAGCGCTGGGGGATTCAGTCTCACCTCAACTGCCAGCACACAACCTTCGTCCACAGGTAAAAATCACTGGCTGAAAAACAAATTTAAGAAAAACTAACTTGTCAAATGACACGACGAAAAATTTCGTATTAAATTTTAGTAAGAAATTGTATAAAAAATTACAAAATTATTAATTTACATGCAATTACATCACGTTGTTGATAGCAAATTCCTGTCTATATGTATTACAAATTGTCATTGATTCCATAAGTTACGCTTTCAACGCGAAGCGTTGACGTAAAAATATGTGTTACCGACGCCACTCATTTTGTCTAGTTCCGTGTAAGTCCCTATTGCATTTCTGATATAATTTTGTATCCTGCCACCGTCGTGTATAAAGGTTAACCTTACCTATGTATACCTACTTAAGTCCCTTTTGTTGTATACATCTTGCAAACTCTAAGTTGTGGACACCTGTCAAACTATTTAAAAAAATACCCAGCTGTCGTTGTCTTTCGAGGCACACGTGTTTTTAACACGTTCGCCTCCGGTACTGTTTCACTAAGTGCTTATACTATGCCGATTGAAATTATCTTATAGAAATCCTATGCCAGTGACACGCATGTGTGACCGAAAAGATTGTACTCCTATGCCGGCGACACAGCATTGTGTCAAAAACGTTCGTATTTCTATGCCACTGGCATGGGAGTGAGAACTTGATTAATGCTAGTGGCATAAGAATAATATTACTTTGATCACGTATGTGTGTCACTGGCATAGGAGTACAGTTTTTTTCGGTCACATATGCGTGTCACCGGCGTCGAACGTGTTAAAAGGCTTGCCATGTTCTCATTAACATCATGTCTCTTTATAGCATCCACCACAGCGCCATCAGGTATAACAGCGTTAGGAAAAACTACCGTAGCTACCACAATGCCTTCTTTACTCCCTACAACGTAAGTATTTGATATTGAAACTATAATTATTTCAATAGACTTCGGATTTTTCACGTAAATTCTGTTTACAAAAATGGTAAGAACCCAAAAAATTATAGAATATAATACTAAGGCGTGAAAGTATTTTATATATTTTTTTTTTGTAAAAAAAAAGAAATATAAAATACACTACCATAAATGCTTTTGTTTAGGAAAAAATAATGTTTTGACTTTTCGTCAATAGTCCCTATTCCTATATTTATTACAAATAAACAGAGATCGGACAAATGTGCGTCACTGTTTGCAATAATATGGATATGTATGACTCTGAATTTGATTAATTGAATAATTAGAGGAATCATTTCTTGAAATCTTATTTCGAAGCTTTGAGGTACTGTTTACAAAGGTTTTAATAGTTGCCGGTGTCAATAAGGTAATTTTCTGAAAATGATTAATTTTTCAATCAACTTTGAAGTCATGTCCATATTATTGCCAACAATGACGCACATTTGTCCGAACTCTGCAAATAAAACAGGACATATGATTCAGACTTAATCCCTGGAGTGCCGAGTGACGCATCCGTCATAAAACATTTGCACTACAATTTTAAAATAATTAATCGAGCAGCAAATCGGTGACAACGGCGTTCCAGGGGTTAATTCATGCCAGCAGTTATTCTAAAAACCAAAGCAAGCTATTGATGGCTTAAAATACAAAAAAAAAACAAGACAAATTAACACAAATGGCTACAAATTGACTATAACCATAGGACCACGGCAGCCCCGCCTCAGCCAATCACGTCGATCACCTTCGCGCAGCTTGAAGAGAACATCAACAAATGGACCCTGGAATTGGAAGAGCAGGAGAAGACCTTCATAAACCAGGCCACGCAGATCAACGCGTGGGACCGACTACTCATCGCCAACGGAGAAAAGGTAGAGAGAAACTTACATGCTCTTACTTAGCTGGAATATTTTACCCATACACATCATCAGCCTATATTAATCCACTTATGAACAACTACCTCTCCTTAGCCTATGCGCATGTCATAAATGTCATGTATACCATAGTAGATCAAGCAAACGTATCTACTTAGCGTGTCAAATGAACTCAGTGAAATCCACTGAGTTGTCCGTCTTTAATGGCAGCTTGCAGCTTTCGGGCGTCAAATTTTGTAAGTTGCAGTGAACAAAAACATTAATAATGCCTCCTTAAGTAATATTAATTGCAACAACACAAAAAAATATGAATACTCAAGGGCCTGAGACATATTTCAAATCATAGGCAAGTAACAACTTCAGTACAAAATCTGACACGCTCGGCCGCCATACAAATTAATGAACTTGTTTCTTCTATCCAAATCGAATTCTGTGGCATGGACGCATTAGGGGATAAATGACCATTATCGCCGCTTGGGCAAGCGGCTTGGCATTCGCAGTAGTGTGTCCACTATAATGACTCTGCTGCCCATCATCAATCTATCAACGAGTTGTCAGTGACACTTAAATACCTCGGTCGACTCTTACGACACCCGCGGGAAGTGTTGAAGTGGTGATAAATGTATTCTTACTGCCGTCACCACACGGCCGAGTATGCAAACCCAAAAATGACGCGTTGCATCATAAACCCACTTAGGAGACTGACTGTTTTCCTGTAATTGGACTTAGTTTAAGAAAAAAGGATCCAAACTCTGAAATTTGTCACCGAGTTTAATGAGTAACGACTTTTCCTTTTGACATAAGATTTCAATGTAGTTACAGATTTTTGTGAATTGAATGTTTTTTCCTAAACTACGTCCAATTTAGGTACATATTCCAAAAGGCGATTGCCACAAAGCTTTTGAGTGTTTTATAATGAATTTCATATAGTGGAAGTTGCATCATAACCCACTTTGGAGACGTGACTGTTTTCTTGTAATTGGACGTAGTTTAACAAAAAGGATTCAAACTCTGAAAGTCACCGAGTTTAATGAGTACTTAATGACTTTTCTTTTTGACATAAGATTTAAATGTAGTTACAGATTTTTGTGAATTGGATCCTTTTTCCTAAACTACGTCCAATTTAGGTGCCTATTCCAAATGGCGATTGCCACAAACCTTTTGAGTGTTTTATAATGAATTTCAGATAGTGGAAGTAAACGACACAGTGCAAGCCGTTAAGAACGAGCAGCAAAGTCTGGAGTTGGAGCTGGACTTCGTGCTGGCTCAACAGAAGGAGCTGGAAGACTTGCTCGCGCCGCTCGAGAAACAGTTGCTCGAGTCTGGCGACAGGGCGCGGGATCCAGAGAGAGAACAAATGTATGTACCGACAAAATTAAATCCTGACCCACCAAAGTTGCAGCAACTGTAGAACAATTTGATTTTCAATGTTACTATGGCAAAGTCGTATGGAGGATAAGGCTTGTTCACGAAATAAAGTAGCCATTGCTGTATATATATATATTTTTGTATGAGACCATATCTTTGTATGGGTGTTATTACAAAGAAGGGCTCTTTGCCTATCTTCTCGGACGCTGTGGTTTATATCAATTTCTCCATAATTATGGACTTTTATTTAAACTTCTGGATTTAAGTTGTGTTTCTTCTTATTTTACCATTTTGGGTCATTTAGTTTCCCTATGGGTCTTAACTATACTACAATACCGATACTATAATAAACTATGAATCTCGTGTCTACAATTTTTATTAACTATTTCGAAAATCGTCTCTGAATTTCGCACTTTTTTGAGCGTGAACTTTTGCATTAAGCATTATCTGAATTTATTTTGATTATGACGACTTTTCAGCGAATGCGTTTGGATATTGGATTGTTAAACATAAAACAGAAGAATCAATTTACAGTTCCATGGCTGTTAGAACTACATGGGAATATTGTGTAACAGTAGAGACTGATTTTACGATGGCTACTTTATTTCGTGAACAAGCTTTATTCAAATTCAATGGTTTATTCATGGTAAACACATAATTACTTACATGTACTTTCTAAAATAAATATTCGCATCATTCAACCAATTAGAACCCTATTCGAGTGGCATGTTAAAATAACAAGTAGTAAGGCCCAATATAATACACACGAGGATTCAGTAGCCTTTTCAGACAGCTCAATAAACTGATATCTATCAATCAATGGGGTGACAACATTGTATTGAAATCTTTCAAATTTAGCTATTTGAATTAAGAGATTATTTGATGGTAACATAAAAAATGTCTGTTTTACAGGTACAATTTGGCAGAGAACCTAGACTCTCAACTGAAGACGATGTCGCAGGATTTGAAGGAAGTTATTGAACACCTAAACGAGACCAATAGGAGCCAAGATAGTAATGACCCTGTAAGTAATTTCACGTCAGAGGCATGTCAAAAGTGCTGCTATTCTGCTGTACAGATGTTTACTGACTATCCGGAAACCTCTGTTCTGTACAATTCTTCACGCATAGGCTATAGATAACAGCACTATTTTATTATTTTTTACAAGATATTTTATAGCAAAAACTGCCAAAATAAGAACAAACGGTTAAACTCGCGTGTGGTACATATCAGTTCGCCGCGCACTTGGGATACACATGTAAATTTAGTGCTTAATAATGGGACAAAACACGACTTTTTCTAGACATGTATTGTCCAACACAGTGAAAATATATGAGTTTGGTCCTTGATTTATTTTTGGAATGCGTCACGATAGTTTCAATTCAATAATCATAATAATATTGTTTTCTTTCAGATCGGTCAAATAGGACGCATTCTGAACGCACACATGTCTTCAATGCAGTGGATAGACAACTCCATCGCCCAGATATCAACGAAACTGGACCAGCTGAAAGCCACACACGACACGTTGAGGCGGGACAACGAAAGATCGTTTCATCTAGCTTATAACTAAAATAATTCAATTAGTTAGGTTTCCAAAATAAATTCAATGAGTCATAATTAGGTTAGCATCCTGCTAAGTTTTAACCCTTTGACCGCCACAGTCAGCCATTGCCGACAACGGAAAATCGAGTTTACGAGGCCAATGACGGCACTGGTCAACAGCTACGCCAATGCAGTATTAAGTTCAATTTCTATTTTTTTTTTTGCTTAAATATTCATGTACGCGTGGCGTCTGGGGCTCAGCATATTCCTTTGACGTCTGGCGGTCAAAAGGTTAAAGCGTGGAACTCAGCTAAGACAATTGATGAGCAAGTGATTTGAAACCAGTGACAAATCAATACCACTATATTTCCAAATGTTACAGTAATTATCGATCAAACAATAATGTAATAATAATGTTTCTTAGTGAAGCCAAATATCGAATATTTGATTTTCGGTGAAGCGCCCTGAAGTCGAGACCAATTAACTAATTCATTAAATACACATGTTTAGCATCCTCCTAAAAGGCATATAATATTGGGTTAAGAATTTTGAGATTTATTTTTGTAATGATAATTCTTAATTATTTTTATTGTGAGCATACATAATTTACAGCGTCAAAATACTGAAAAAACATGAATCCTTATTGTTATTCCAAAATAAAACCATTTGCCATGTCTTCAGTGTTTTTATTGAGTTCAAATAACAAATATTGTGATGAGTACCGCGGCCAGCCGTGGCGTTTAAAAACTTTTAAGAATCCTATTAGAATACGATACCAGTGATAAAACACTGCAACTTTACATTTTCTTCCGTCTGCAAACAAAGAATCACTAATTTCTTATGCACTATACTGCACACAGTCCTGTTGTGCGAGATTTGATCAGCACTTAGGAACATGGAGAATTTCTTAGCATCTACGCGACAATAGCAGACACGAGACATGTCTTCGTTCGCCTGCGTTTCTGTTTCAGAGTCAGAGTGTTCTATGGGACCTAAAATATAATACAACATTATTTTCACTTTATTGCAATTCTCAGATACGCAACAAATTTCAATATTTCTTTAGAGCCAGACTCGCCCACAAAAAGTTCATGGCATTTTAGGATATAATTATAAGGATTCGGAAATTAGATATACCGGGTGGCCCATTCAAATCGGTCAGTATGGGAAAGTCTGAAACTATAAGACATACGAAGATTTGTTCTTAGGAACCATTTCATTGATTTTGATAATAAGACCTACACAAACGATATCTGAATAGACATAGTGTAAATATATAAATAAATATATAAATATCTTGGGACATCTTACACAAATCGACTTTAGTCCCAGTAGTCCCACGGTAAGCTCAATTAAAGCTTGTGATGTGGGTACCAAGCGACGATATATACATATAATAGACATAGTGTATGTTTATTTTTTCAAAACAACCGGGTTCGATTCCCTGGCTGGGTACAGTTTATTGTTCAAATGTATGAATGCAGTTTTTCTTTTTATCAAATTCGGTGACATGGTTCCTAAGAAAAAATCTTCGTATGTCTTATAGTTTTAGTCTTTCCCATACTGACCGATTTGAATGGGCCACCCGGTATAATAGCGTGCACTTCTTTGTGGACTAGGGCAAGTTCGGCTCCCAGGTACAGAATTTGTGATTCAAATTCAAGATCCACATTCCTGATTACAGTCATCTATTTAAGTAGTAGATTGTGTCACAAGGGATCAAAATGGTATATTTCCGGCGTGGGCGTATATTGAATCCTGAATGGAGCGACGGATTCCACAATTGAATCCCGACCGTAGGTAGGGATTTTTAAGTAAGATCCAGAGCGTAATGAAGGATTCAAGCGTTAACGTCTAGGACGAAATAATTTTGATACCGTGTGACACATACTGCTTTTCATGAGAAAAATAAAAGATGTATCACAAATTTAATATTTATGCAAATAATCGATTCTGAAGACATTTTTATCAATTATGAACATACTGTTTATTTTCATATTTCATTGTAATTTTTTAGGCTGGCAATAGAAAGTCCTTGAACAGAAAAGTGCCACTTTGCTTCCTCCCAGCGGGGAAGAAAAGGCCCGTATTCGAATAGGTGGTGTGAAAAAAAAATTGTTTTCCCAAAGACTATACTTAAACGTATTGCGAAAACACAAATCAAATTATTTATTAACTAAATATTTTGATTTGGACTTTTAATTTTTCCCCAGTAGTCACACTACTTAATACTATACAGGGTTATTTTTTCACCAGTACAATAAATCAACATACGTAATAGTAGTCCAAGTTACAGAATACTAACATTTTTTGTTACTACCCCTTTAGAACAAAAAAACTAAAATACCGATGTTTGAACTTATTTATCCGCAAACCTAATAAGAAAATTGGACGCATTACGTATTATCAATGTACATAACTAGCAAAACACACGAACTGGCAACTGTTTGTTTACAACGTCTTCGCACGTGGCATGGCGGCTTAGAAAAGCGACAATGATAATTAACTTATGATTATGAATTGGCAAAAAAATTTTACTTGATCCCAAATCTTCCTTCATACTTGCACTAAGGACAGAAACTTTCTTCATTGAGGCGTATTTAAACACTTGAAATCAACTTTATGCACAATGATTGGAATAAAAAAACATACCTGATTAATGGAGTCCATTTCTCATACTAATTAATTAATTCACATACTTAAGCAAGTGTTCAAAATGTTGGCCGTGGTTATCTAAACACACTCTTGCCCGTTTTTGAATGTTTCCTTCGATATTTCCCAACACAAGTCTGTAGTTCTCACTTTTAAGTTCATCAAATGCACTTATTATTAGATTTTTTAAGTCTTTTAAATTTTGGGCCTACCCTCACCCCACAAAAACAGTCACATGGAGTCAAATCTGTTGACCTGGCTGGCCATAGCTATAACACTGGCATTTTCCAGTATAGTATAGCGTATAGCCGCTGGGCTGCCACTGCATTTTCCCCAATGAGAAAATAACTACGAACCATTTCGTACGAGCAATTTCCGACTGAAGGTAGTACGATGCGGCGCGTGCGCACATACCTACGTCAACCGTGACTAGGGTTGCCAACCAAAGATCACAGATATGCGGGATATTCGCGATTTCATTGCGGGACTTAGCTGTAAAATGCGGGACGGGAATGACATAACATTAAAAAATTATGCTTAATTTCAGGTCGGTTAAATTTAGATGCACAGTTATTCACGTTCAGTACACGGTGCTCGCAGGCTATAGTCGCCGTCGTCGCGGTACATTCAAATTAACATGTCGCAATCTTAAATGCTTTCATTTACGTATCCATATTATTATTTTAGTATTTTCAGTTTAGTATCCCCTGAAAAGCGGGACAACTGGCGTCCCGCGTGAACCCTTTGCGGGACCCATACTTTAGGGCCCCAGAAACGGGACGTCCCGCATATAGCGGGACAGTTGGCAGCCCTAACCGTGACACTGACCGTCCCTGACCTAGTCACCGAGATTGAGGTAACTGCTATGTTGCCAACTCGTGCGCAGGTCGCTCACCCCTTTCCGCCGCCCTCTGCGTCCCGCACCCCGTTGACGTCTTATCATTAGTAGGCCCATTATTTTGCATTTGCATGAAGGATAAATTAATAATAAATGAAAAAAAAAATGACAATTTTATTTGATAAATGTAATCTATTATCGATACCAAATAAATATGTGGGAACATTTATTGTACCGGTGAAAAAGTAGCCCTGTATAAATTATAAATATTAGATGTCATGTACCAAAGACAAACGACCAAGATCACCCAACGTCCGAGGTGGGGACCCGTGGTCGTTTTTCTTTGGTATATGACATCTAATATTTATAATAGAATATACTTAGTTCTATGCTTATATTCTCAGTATTGTATTGTGACAAATTTAAAGACAACTTTCCATCTCATATTGTACTGTCTTCAAAGCAGGATATTTTTTTAATTGGAGTTACAAAATGTTATGCAGTCATCTACATATTTAAAAAATACTGTACATACATTACATCATCTTTCTTGACATTCTAGTAGGTATTCTATAATATTGTCCTTCTTACACTTTATAACCTTATATAGCAGAAATAAAATCTCTTAGAGTATTTCTTTGAATAACATGTGGAAGCACCAGGAGTTGGTAGTAAACAAATTACGTCTACACTGATAAAACCACCACACGAGGAATTCTCGTTTATGCTCTGTTTTTGCACAGCACGTCTACTCTGGCCGAGTCATGTCTACGCTGACCAAGCTACCTGGAAATTTCTTCGTGAGGCAGCTTATTCACTGGACAATGTACCAAAGATAACAAACCTTCAAATGCTTCTACTCTCAAGTCCTTGAATCTAGTGGACACTTTGCTAGTATCCGTTTTAATCTGCAACGTCAGTCTACCTTCAGCGGAGGCTCTGATCATCACGTCAGCAGCCATAGTCCTCATACGGTCTATAGTGGTTCTCAGCTGCTTGAGGGCTGGCAGTTCCATTGATATCTGTAATTCATCAATCAAATCCAATTAGGATGTTAAATAATAATTGTTGACTAATACGAAATAATCTGCCAATGCCAAAGTTGCTATGTAGAAACTTCTCTGTTTCACAAGGGTGTTGTTAACCTCTTATGCTAATGTTAACACTTCACATCACCATCAGCCTGTGATAGTCCACTGCTGGACGTAGGCCTCTCCTATTAACTATGCGTATAGACGCATAAGGAGGTAAATGCCCATAATCGCCACGCTGGGCAAGCGTATCGGCGATCGCAGTAATGTGTCCACTAAGGTGACACTGCTGCCCATGATCAATCTTTTAATCAAATAATGGTCAGTGACACTCCAATCCCTTAGTCGACTCTTACGACACCCGTAGAGGAGTTGGGGTGGTGACAAATGTATTCTTACTGCCGTCAACACACGGCCAACCTTTATCCAAGTCCAAAATTCCGAATTTGTAACACAAGTGTCAATCCTGTTAACGCAAGTCAAAAAAAGTCAAACTATTAATTATTAAGCATTTTCGAATCGTCTGACACAATATCAAGAGAAAAAAAAAATCTACTACCAGTTCTGACCCCACACCACTGTCCTGAGAAGAACCAGTAAGAAGCTCAGATGGACTTGTTTGTTGTTTTGTTTTTTCAAAAAAATAAAAATAAATAATAAATAAATATCTTGGGACATCTTACACAAATCGACTTAGTCCTATGGTAAGCTCAATTAAGGCTTGTGATGTGGGTACCAAGCGACGATATATATAATAGATAGATATATAGATACTTAAATACATAATAGACAACCATGACCAAGGAACAAATATTTGAGATAAATAAATACACAAATAATGCCCTGGGATTCGAACTCGGAACATCCAGCTTTGTAGGCAGAATCACTACCAACTAGGCTACGGAGGCTGACTAACTTAGCTACCGCTACCACCAACATTCTAAAATTACGTTCCTTTAAAGGAAGAGACTTCAGAAAGCATGGTAAAATATAAATATTTTATATTGGAATTTTCATTGCTACTTAGACTGCTTTGTCTATTAAACTATAATGACAAATTATTAATAATAACAACCATAACTTACATCTGGTTTGGGTATCTTTGGTTCTTGGAAGTCTGACCATGACTTCCTGGGAATGACCTTGACAGGTATGTCATGTGTGACTTGCCGGGTTTGCTGTGATGTTGACGATGGCTAGAATGCAAATCAATACACAATGGTAAAAATTTTAACTACAATAGTGTGTGGATAGGATCAGCTAAGTGCAGTTCTTTTAGTGTACAGTACTGCATTAACTGAGGCTGTTGCAAGCATAGCTTGTGTAATATTCCTTTTGACAAACAATCAATATTCATAATTCATAATGTGAAGTACCAGTAAGTTCTAGAAATTGATCATTATGTAAATTATTTGTGCTAAGGCTGGCATTCCAGCTAACACCTTGTCTAAGCCAGGGACCGAAACCATTATTTTCCAAAAACCTCGAAATAGCCCAATATTTTAAAATGTTTCATACTCTTTATGTACTATGCAAAATTTTATGTAATTTACAATACCATATTTTTAATTTACTCCATTAACTTACAATTTATATACCTACTGAAGAATGAAAATGAATGAAAAAAGAATGATTCTTTTGTATGGAGAAAATAACGGTTCCGGTCCCTGGTCTAAGCACTATACATTTTACATCAGATCATTGATTTGTCTCTCATTATCAGCCTATTCTGTAATAGGTTAATCCACTGTTGGAAGGCCTCTCTTATCTCTTATGTGGATGCATTAGGCGGTGATCCCAATAGTCACCATGCTGGGCAAAGGGTTGGCAAACTCAGTAATGTGTCCATTATGATGATCCTGCTACACATAATCAATCTTTAATATTAAATAAATGGTCAGCAAAACTTCATTTGTCTCTGAATTTTCACAATTTCTAATTTGTGGTGTACATTTACGTTGATATTCTACTTACCACTTCTATTTCTAATGTTAGGCATGGACATTGCTTCTTTGTCAGTTTCATCTTCAATGCTTTGGCACTTTTCAATGTTAACAGAGACCTTGCTAAATTAGCTGAAAACAAAAATGTTTGCATTTTACATCATTTTCGAATGATCAAAGTATGTATTACTGGAAAGTAAATTTGTAAGTAGATTTCGACCTTAGTTTCACAACAATGGTATTTCCTAATAAAGAAAGCTGCTAACTCACCAGAAGTAAATTCCAAGTATATATCTTTATGATCATCATCAAGACCTACCATTTGGTATTCAGAAAAGAACATAGCTTGAGGTATTTCACACCATAATATTGGTGGCGCAGGACCACTATTTTCATCACTGACAATGAAATAAAGTTGATCATCAGCTATTCTAGCAACACATTCTTTAGACAATTTTGAAATCGTGCTAACTATATCTGAAAAATTAGATAAGTAGTAGCATAATCAAAACACTCGAATATATTGATCAAAATAAATGTCAGAAATTTAAAAGAAGTATATTTTTACTTGTGAATTCTCTCATTGGACCCGCATCTATCATCACCGCCCGAAACTTCATTGTCCTTATACCTACATCAAGTAGATTTAAACTTTAATATCTGTACTGTAATCGTTAATCATGTAAATGCCAGTCCTTTCTAGTTTTTTATTTACTTTGGCGCCAAAACAAAACTGCTAATGCACCGCTATCGTGTTTACCATGCATTTTTCGATGACAGCGATGACAACCAAGTGAAGTGGTTGCCATATTAACAAAACTAAATCCCCCGGCGCAAAGTCATAGACAATACTATAAAGGTCGTGTACACAAAGGCCCAATTAGATTGAAAAAACCTTAATTGCTGTCAGGTTTGTAACGACAATTAAGTATTATATAAATATTCTCAATATCTTTAGAAATGTAAATAGTTTGTATAATTTATAAGAAAGTTTGTTTTGATAAATTTATAAAATGAAATTGTAAGAGGTTCAACATTGTAGTAGTAGGAGTAAAAGCCTTTATTGTGCAAAAATTATATTAAAGTACACAAAACTTAAGACAATCGTACAAAGGCGATCGATCATGGTAGAGTTTGTTCGGAAAGTAAAGACACGTGAATTGTGTGGGCGTGTTTTGCTAACAGACGCCTTCAGTTTCCAGTCTCTAACGCTTCTTTGGCTTTTCTTTGACAGTTGTCGCATTAGGTTTTTTTTACCATTTAATTTGAACAAAGTAAATGCACGTTTATTTAGGTATGTAATACAGATCTTCAAAATGCTTCGTATATTCAATTTCTTTTTAGTACAGAACGTCGGGCTTTGGTCGCGGGTACTCCTTGATGAGGATCCTCTAAATAAATAAATAAATATCTTGGGACATCTTAAGGTGCATTTAGACCAAGCGAACATGGATCGCAACATGTAGGGAAATTGTCGACTAAAATTTACGTGAGTAACCCGTTTCATCAATATTTAAATAATCTCGTCCTAAACTAGGCATATCTAGGCTTTTAATACCTTCTAATCCACACATTTCTATGCCAGCGCACAAGTAGTGTACTATTTAAGTCGCGCGATTTTATTTTAGTTTATACAAAGGATCATGCCCAACTTTGTATGGAACTTTGCCCCAAAGTCAACACAGCTAAAAGTTACATTGTTGAATAGGTCTTTAAATCTACTTCATTTCATTCTATGGGCACCAAGATGAATCCATTGTAGAACTGAGATATTCATATTTTTGTATGCGTGAGTAGGTACAATCTATCAGAAATACTGGTGTTTAATAATTAGGATACCGAAGAAAAAAATTAATGTGCACAAGTGATTGTATGTTAACCACTTCACTTGCTTTGTGTTTTTTCTTTTTACAGCAGCCTGTATTTACTAACTTTACTTTATAACTGCAGCTACCAAAACAAACTAGTTAGTGGCTAAATCTGCAGATTTTTTCTACTGAATTAGCTCGTACTCGTATTCACGCTGACAAATATATGAATATCTCAGTTCTGCAATGGAATTCGATTTCATGCCCATAGAATGAAATAAACTAAAGTTAAAGACCTATTTAATGACCCAACTCTCATGTTTGTTGGTCTTGGGGCAATTTTGACGCATGGTCCTTTATTCTACATATTATACAGGGTGTTACACGAGCCACTGAAAACCTTGAACGGGTTGATTTAGTAGGCTATACTGAACAACTTTTACTACGGGGCCAACCACGAAATCTAAAAAAAAGAATATATTTTTCATACATTTTGACCCATTGATCATGACATTTTGTATGAAATAGCCAAAATTTTTTTTGAGGATTCAGGTTTAGCTCCATAGTAAAAGTAGTTCTTACCAAATCACCCCGTTTTCAGTGGCTCGTGTAACACGTTGTATCTTAAAGTCCCTTCGGTTTATACATTATTTATACTGGCAACACATTTTTCATAGAGTAGGAGCGTAACCCACTTCCTATCAAAGATGGCGCTCAATGTAGAGTTCTATTTACGTTGCATTATGTTACCTGTCTCTTTCAGACACAAATAATTCCCGTATAGTGCGTAAGAGATGGACATTGCCCTCTTTTGATTGTAACGAATACTAACGAATCGTGGTTATTTTGTACATCAAGTAGATTTATTTATTTTAATAACTTGCAGTGTTAACGGATTTTAACGATGTGGACCTATTTCCTGTTTTATTTGTACCCTCTTTTAAATGATTAATTTGGCCTCGGGAAGATTACATGGCGTATAATGAAAATTCAAGGTATGTGTACAATCGATAATGTCGTCATTCCATAGTTGTTATAACCATAAATTTTACTCATAGGACTTAAATTATGACTAAAGGTTGAATTCTTTTTGCTTTTCAGTAACTTTTACATAGTTTAATGGCGAATATAGTAACTCTACATTGCCAGATCCGCTCAATTAATGGAATATAAGCCTCGAATATGGATTACCGTTAACTCCAACGTTTTTCCTTCGAATTCGATCTTCAAATATTTAACGGATTCTTGTTTTGAATGTTTTTTTGCATATTTGCGAGAGCATATGACGTTGAATAAAAACTACAAAAACTTATCTTTTTGCTCACGCTAATTTTGTCACGTCATTCCTATCAAACGTGAATTTATTCGCTTACCTATATAGTTCAATGTCGTCCATGATTATGCAATGAAATGAATAACGATGCCTTTTTAGTCGTAAGGGTTTACGTACTTTTAGTTTAGTAAAAGTACCTAAATGAAAATATATTTTCCAATAAGATTCGCTGCGGTGATGTAAATCATGCTGTTATTAATCTCAGTTTGCTTCGCTGAGAGGTTATTTTCGCATGAGATGCGCTGCCTCGTATCGCGTTCGTGGTTTGTTATCATTAGCTGCCATACTATGCTGTTATTGCTGTTTGTCGACAATGTCGACACTCGACGATGACGTAATGCTCATTTAACACTGCGAGCTGCGAGTGCGACTGCGAGTCGAAATAAAATTGGGTTCCTAAAGTTTTTCGACGTATAGGTATATTACACGAACTTTCTTCATTTGGGTCTCTAAAATAGTACTCGGTTGTTTTATTACTTCACTTCTCAATTAAATAAATAATATATTAGATTTCCGTTCCTTAGTCACATTACCAAAACGAAACAGTACCTAAAGCGAATGTTCGCTTGGTCTGAACTGAATACACCTTTACTCTTTCGGAGCATACTGAACATACAATTAAGGTGCGTTTAAACCAAAAGAGCATTCGCTGTTCTAGCGCCCGTTCTACGAAATCAACCAATCACGTTTTGTGTACCGATCGAATTTCGTAGAGTGGGGGGTTGGAACAGCGAATGCTCTTTTAGTTTGAACGCACCTTAATTGTATGTTCAGTATGCTCCGAAAGAGTAAAGGTGCATTCAGACCAAGCGAACATTCGCTATTCTAACCTCCCACTCCCACTCCACGAAATTCGATCGTTACACAAAACGTGATTGGTTGATTTCGTAGAGCGGGGGATAGAACAGCGAATCCTCTTTTGGTCTGAATGCACCTTAATAGAGCCTGAGGCCCAACCGTGAACCACGAACGAAGTGTTGCCTCTCTCGCACTTGTGAATTCGTACGTAAGTGTTAAGGTGCATGCAGACCAAAAGAGCATTCGCTGTTCTATCCCCCTACTCTACGAAATTCGATCGATACACGAAACGTGATTCGTTCAACCAACCACGTTTTGTGTAACGATTGAATTCTGCATTACTCTGCATGCACCTTAAAGCACCGGTGCGTTCAAACCGTGATTGGTTGATTTCGTAGAACGGGCGCTAACTAACCTCCCACTCTACGAAACTATTTTCGTGTAAACAGTGACAGAGCATTCTTTCGTTGTTCTTATAGATTCTATCAATATTCTACGAATATTCTAAGAATGCTCGCTCGCTTGGTGTAAACGATGGATGAGCGTCCGAACATTCTTTCGTGTTCGGACGTGCTCGCTCCCCTAGGCGGTTTCATCAAAGCGTTCTAGCCGTTCGCGGCTCGAGGCACTAAACTCAGAAAAAAATAAAAACCGACCAAGAGCAAGTCGGGCCATGCTCAGTGCGGGGTTCCGTATAGTTATTCAAAAACGGCTCGACCGATTACGTTCAAAATAGTTTCATTTTGAAGTATTCTATAAGCCATTCATGATTTTCTTCATACCCACGGATCAAAAATGGGGGCGGACACATTTTTTTTCTTCTGCAGCGGTTATCTCCGAAAATATTGACTGAAGAAGAAAACTTTATTTTGGCGCCTTTATTCTTTTTCAAAGACCTATTCAATGATATATTGGAAGATTACAGCAAAATAAAAAAAAAACATAATCAGCAGTCTCTGACAATATAATTATTAATTAATCAGACAGAACTAAAAAGTAATGAAAAAATATTTTATTGCAAAAAAATTAAACACTTATATTTGACGTGGCACTAAGACACTGACTGTCGATTTGTCGTTAGAAAGTATCAAAATTATGGTGCCTTTTGAACTAGTACTAGACTAAATGCCCGACGAATGAGGCACTCGTTCGCCTGGTCTAAACACCTCTAGAGCATATGCTCTAAAAATCAGTTCTTGGATTGCGTTCTACTTGGTGCGTTTGAAACACTGGATGCAAGCTGCGGGCGGGCATTTTCACTTCTAGGGACACCCAATTAGCTTAACTCTCACAAAAAAGTTAACTTCGATGTCAGTTTTGTAACGACAATTAAGCGTTAAATATTAACAAAAATATTTTATATCATTTAATACAGAAAGAATACGCGTTTATGTAAAATAATATAAAAATATGAAAAAGTAGATTTACGTAAATATTTCATGCTTAAATTGTCGTTACAAAACTGACACCGAAGTTAACTTTTTTGTGAGAGTTAAGCTAATTGGGTTATTTGGGTGTTCCTAGAAGTGAAAATGCCCGCATGTTCTTATTACAAATTCAACTTTTTAAATTCGTCTCAAAATATAAGGTGCATTCAGAGTTCAGACCAAGTGAACATTCGCTATTCTAACCTCCCACTCTACGAAATTCGATCGGTACACAAAACGTGATTGGTTGATTTCGTAGAACGGGCGCTAGAACAGCGAATGCTCTTTTGATCTGAATGCACCTTTATGAACACACGAGGTATAACGGTTCCTAGTTTAATACGGAACCCTAAAAAAGCAAGCATAAGTAATGTATTATTTTGCTTCCTGTGGGAATACTATTTAAGAGCTTTGGCCTTTGTCTCTTAGTACCTAAATACTCGGTCATGAAACAATTTGTTACAGGTCCAGCATGCAGGATGACCAGTCGAAGGCGTCTCTGCAAATGCAGATAGAACGCCTACAAGTTTTGCGCGCCAAACTTAACACCGTAGCTGAAGAAGATTACGTCATCGTCAAAGAAGAAGTTCCGTAAGTAGATGAGATGATATATTTTTACGATTCTAAACCATGGACTTTACGCGAATTTAATTTTCTTTTTAATTTTTTGGTTCATTTATTTTTAAAACCATTACGTTACAGAATATTGTTTTCTAAAATAAATAAAAACATCAGTTTCGAGTAAATTCCTATGAAATTAACTAAGTTGTAGTACCTAATTTTTCATTAGTGACTTTCCGACCCTGTTTTAGAGCTCAATCTTCAGTTCGGCGACCGTCTTCAAGTCGTACCTAATCCATTACAAAATCAATAAACTTCCAAATACCATAGAATTTCGATATTTTACGTTTAGGTCCTATGAATCTGACAGCTGTTTGGACCTCGTCCTCACGCCTACATACTATCTCGCAACTTTTACATGACAAATCAAAAATAACATGCCTTCATTGAAACTTTGAATCAATTCAAATTGTAGATGATTGAAAACCTATTGGAGGTTTACACACCTCAAAATAATCTTACTTCTCATTCCACAATGATTATCGTGAAATGTATATGCCATTATAAATTCAACCCCGGGCGAGACAGGGAGGGCCTTAGCGCCGGTTCCCGCGCTCGTGACGGCCACCGCGCGCCCCGCTGCTTTCAGTCAAGTCAGTCCGGCTTGGCTTCGCGCGCGTTACGGCCGAGATTCATCGCGTCGGGGTCCAATTAAATTAAAAAATCAAAATTAAAAAGTAAACATTCTTTGTCTTTGTCCCTTCGGGCGGGAATTTCGCGATATGTCATCATCATCTGCTGACATTTTGACAAGTAGTGAATGCACTTAGTTCATTTAGAATGTATCGTAACAATGATACTAAAGTTAAGTAATGAAAAAGGTGGTTAATTCTGTTCGTCAGTTTCGTATTTAGTGCAAAGCGATGCAATATCAAAGTAACGAGGATGACGATTTGCAATATCGTATTTTTGGCGACTCCTTCAACTTTCCAGCTGAAAGTAACAGTTCGAACACCGGCACCGGGCGCCGACGAAAGTGAGTTTATTATCGTTTGTTTACATCATTTGGTATAATCATTAATTAAGCTTCACTATTGCTATTCTATTTCTTTCTCCTATCGGGAAGTTTCGGCGGTACCTATCTACCTAATCGTTTATTTGTATCATTAAGTTTCTAAATTATTTTAGTATAATCTGACCATGCCTTGAAAACATCCTTTTAAATATGCTCCTCCATTCGAACTCCTCCACTAAAACTTCAATTTGTCACACTTCAAACTTTGCCACACTTGTATAAAAGTGAAACATTTTTTTATAAATACTTGTACCTGCACCTACCTATATGGAGTATATGGTAAGTAATTGATAGGTACTTTTTATTTAAATGACAAATAGGGTAGGTACACTTCAGTTCACTAGATCTTTTGCAGCAAATAATTCTACTTCTATATTTATTGCGAGATAAACCCTGAAACTATTGAAGATTGGAAATAAGTTTAGCAGTTTTTGGTAATGATTTCGCTACAGCAATTTTTATCTTTGGTTTGTAATAACAACATGGAATTGTTGTTTATGTAACTAGCTATGTAATATGTAAGTACTGATTACAGAAGGCCAAATGAAGCATGATTCCATGATATATTTACTATTAACAGTAATTAGCATATCAAATGGAAATTGGCAAATGTGAATACATAATATTCAAATTAATTTCAAAATGCCCATGAAATTAACATGCTTTAAGCTAGCTTCTGCTTCTACTAAGTTTATCTCATTGCCTGTCCCATCCCATTTCCAGAAACTAAATTATTTATTTAGGTTATTTAACACTTACACTGGCAGGGAAAGACTTAAGTGTCATTAATCATACAAGCACCTCTCAACATACAAAGAATTACAGTCACTAAGTCTTAGGTTCTAAAGTAAAAGGATACAATGAACGCGAAAACTGAAACTACTATTCTCTAGAAAACTATTGCTAAGCTAATAATAGGGATTATGTTGTCACATAGGCAGCTGGCTACTTAGCCTGCAAAGTATCGGGGAAAATAATTAGAAAGAGAACTACTCCCAAGAAACTTCAAACAAAAAAGGTATTTTTTATTCAAACTTATTGATCATACCAAACCCAATGTGGACTAACCTAATTGCAGGTTAGTAATGTCGATCCTAACAACTCACTAGATTATGAGTTTAAATGTTAATTTAAGCCAGTTTTAAGTATATCGATAAATTTTAAGTGTATTAAACTTGTTAAAGAAGTAACTAATTATTATTCTCTATCATACAGCAGTATACCTACAATATTTCTATTTTAAGCATGCTTTTAAAGTTGAAATTATCTGACATTGCCATGTTACAGCAAAAAAACAGTTCAAAAAACGACCTTACTATTTAAACAGAAGGGTTCTGATCGTGAAAGTAAACATAGTATTTTTTTGTAAATCTAATTGATATATTATACTTAATTATAATTAATGTCTAACTTCTTAAATTGTAATACCTATAACATTCACACCTAAGAATATACCCATTTGAATATGACTTGAGAAAATGTAGGTAGGTGCCTATGTACTTACATAACTTACATTGTTGTGAAGTATATTGGTATGATAAGGTTCAATCAAGCATCATTCTCAATCAAGCTCTTTGTTTCTAAAAATAAAATAATCAGACAACTTTACTATTGATAGTCAAATACCTACTATACCTGTCGAAAAAATATTTCTTAGACATAAAAACTTGATAAAATGTGCTGTGCTACCCATGATAAAATGTGCTACCATGAGTAGCAGATTTTATCCCCCCATAACAATTAGTAACACATCCGCTCACACTTCATTCCTATTCTCTGTATTACCATAATCTATTGCCCGATTTGAATACGAACTCCCTCGACCTTCAACTTCTGGATTATCCTGCGTGCTTTAAGAGACCTTGGAACGTGCCCATGTACAAGGTCTTATACAGTCCATGTCAAAGATATGTATCTTATGCCATTGTAATAAGGAGAAAAATGTATACATAACTATGGCTACGACCGTAGGTACAATAGGTATGTACCTAAAGCCTTCAAATAAATGTAGGCGGACGAGTACAGTTGGGCATAAATGTTCTAAACATTAAAGGTTAACAAAAACAAATGTGAAATAAATATTTTGATGATGTTTTTCGAATCGTCACATTGCAGATTCACAGTCGTTTTGTAGAATAATCCTATCGATCTCGCTAAGCATTTGATGTTTCTGCGATAGGTAGTTCATTTATGTAGAGGTCTTTTGCTTTCTTAAGTTTGATAAGATGCTTTGAACTCTGAAGTTATTTACGATTAATCAGGAGAGTTGGCTAAAAGAATTTCACTGTAAGTTACTTGACTTGAGAGTTCAGTTAGTGTAGTAGTTTTCTTTATAAACATTGTAAGTACTAAGTTCGATGAGGTAGTTTTTCATACTATTGTGACTCAATTTCTGAGGTTGGCTAAACTAGAGTACCATCGCCCAAAGTTAACTGAACGCCTGTGCAATTTAAGAGCGTCAGTAAAATAAGAGACGCTAATTTTAGTTAACTTTGTTGGCGTTAGTACCTAGTAGGTACCTACTAGAACATAATTGCTTTAATATTTGTATAATTTTTGTTCACGATTGTACTCCACGTTGAATGAAGCGCGTCGGTGTCATTCAAAGACTCAAATAGCTAGTCGTTATGGCGATTTGCGAGTACAACTCCTCCTAATAGCAGATTTATTTCAATTATTCAACCACCATAAAGTACTTACAGTAGGTATATTTTAGTTGTCTTTTTCATAAACATCCATTAAATGAAACTGCCATGATGCAATCGGAGAAATTATTTTGTACCTATGTGTCAATTTTGAAAAGAACAAATTAAAATGAATTAGGTATCGAATATACCTACGCCTAGTTTATGCATAGGAGGTAGCCGATCGACACATCTTCAGTTTAGAAACTAGGCATTCTACTAACAGACTCATATTGCAAAACCAAAAATGCCTTGTGAAGTAGTTAAATAACCTAGAGGGCCCCATTACTTAACAATTACAACTCATTTTACTACTCCTTTTCAGCTTTCCACCCCTATTGTTCAAAGAGACTTCCACCTGTAGATAATATGAGTTGTAAATTGTCATGTTCTAGTTTTAGATATAAGACTTGGTAACCACTGAACTGACGAAAACCCAACATCTTACCTGAAAAGTAGTATATCTTGCGGTTTCCTTGTTATAGTATGCTTAATAAAGCGAAAATACTTAACCCTTTCTCCGCCAATGACTTGATGTGAAGTCGGAACAATTATGCCCCACACGCCCAGACTTGATATCAAGTTCATATCAAAAAATTCAAAATAAAATGGAATGACGTTTTACGATTTAAAATTGAGTGTTATTTTTTACGTGCAATTTGTTGCTTAGCGTGGGTGGACTGCTTTATTTTATAATTGAGTTGGCGAAAAGGTTAATGGGAACTATAGAAAGCACTTTTTTGTGTTTGACATCCTCCAGTTTATCCCGAGTTTTCGTTTAGGCGGAGGTCGTCATATTCTTAGTAAGTCCCTTTCGAGATAGGTCATGTTCGGTAGATGCCACTTTCTGAGGATGTCATGTTCTGAGAAGGCCGCTTTCGGAGAGCGACACGTTCTAATTACGTCACATTCTTATATCGCCACTTTATGAGTTCGTCGCTTTCTGAGTTCGTCGCATTCGGAGTACGTCACTTTCGCATTTTACGGCGCTCCTGTTCGTTTCCGCAAATTGACTTCTAAGAAACTAATGATCCCGATCAGGAATGGGATCGATTGGCATAAAAAAAAGAATGCAAAAAAATCAATCTAATTCTATGGAAAAAAGATTTCTACTGTGGTGCTGGTGACCTTTCTAGTACAGTTTGTAGGTTGGTATGGTGATTGGTATCAGAAAAAAAACAGGAAAATGGACTGTCAAAAACCTGATAGGTAGGTATGTTATTTATTTAAGGTTCATTTTTATTTTATAAATAAATAAAGAAATATTTATTGCCAAAAATATAAAACTTAGGAATAAGGATGATGAACAAATTATGATGATGATGATAAAATATATATTATTTTATAGCAGGTTGAGTAAGGAAAACGAGCAAAAATGGAACATTATTTTACGGAATAGCAACTTTTAGAAATGACAGTTGACTTCCAGTTAAGTAGGGCGTTCATGGCAGGCCGCCTTGCAGTCCGCCTCTATGCAGGATCGTGTAAACAGAAGATGGATACTATAACTACTATAAGTACACCGTGTTTTTTTTATTTGAGTTAAATTCGTCACGTTGTTTGGTAGTTTGGTACCAAGTTTGGTACGTTAATAAAAGTTAACTGATATATTTTTTCCAATTGAACCAGGCCCAATACATACCTAGGGCGTTAAAGTAACCCTAATTTCAGTACAGTCTTGACATTAGCGTGTTTGACAAACTAAACGTCAAATGTATGAAAGTGTCACTTCTGTACATTAGTACTATTACTTATTCTGTGAATACATAGTTATTTATTATACATATAAGGGGGTGAAGTTGTTGTTTAATTCTCGGGCTTATACATAATATCATTATTAAGAAACAAAAAAAAAATTTTTTCCTTCTTTTTTTCATGCCAATTAGAGGTGTGCGCCGGCATAGAAATCGCCGGCGGCGGCGCGCCGCAAAATTTTGCCGGCGTGGCGGCGCCACGCCGGCGTCAAGGTCAAATTATTACTCTGTACGTTCATACATATAAGAATGAGAATATATTAAAAACTTAGATATTGTTTAGGACAAGTTTATTATTAAAAAAATAAACATGAAACAAAGTTATAGATTGCATTTTATGCGGAAATTGTCATAATTATTATCGTGTACGAAAAATATTTTATTAACTCGCACAGCGGCCCTACCGCGAAAAACGCGGTAGTAGGCCTGGATCGAGTCGTCTGCATACTCTACATATTCCCAATACTAAAGATTCCTGATACTACAGATAAGAGATAATACTTCAAATATTGTCAATAGTATGCATTCCTGATTGTACATACCTATTCCCAATAATACGAATTTTAAATGCTACAAATACCCAACACTACAGATTCCCAATACTATAGGTTCCCAATACTACGAATTATCCAATAGGTACTGCAGATTATATATGATGATTTCAAATACTACAGGTACCCAGCTTTACAACCTCTTTATAGTACCATCATCGCCCACACTGCTAGTCATACATCGGTGTATAAACACACGATTTTTTTTTTTAAATATAAAATATATTTTTGTATATTTTGCTTTCTTTGACGTTATTATTACAAGCCTACAAAAACTGCAAGCCAAATTTTAAATGCGTTTAATAAACTCATAAATAAATATTTCGTATTCTGTCCAAAAAGAGGAAACATACCGACATGAGAAATACCTTTCTTAAAATGCTTATGAAAAAAAAATTGTTACAAATTGGTCTATTTTTGGAGGAGGAAACAGGAAACACAAAACCATGTTTTCGCCAATTTTACGTAGGTATTATGAGGCGAAGCTGCAGTTGTCTATTTCTAAGCCGTGCAAAGCGACAGCAAATTTTTTCAAATGCCAATTTTTTTAAAAGCTTCCACCTTTTTCCTCTAAAAATATCTTAATCTTATTCAAGAAGCACAAAAATCATCAATTGCAAACACTAAAATTAATAGAATCAGTTAATAGACAGTCATTAAACCTCATATGGTGGCCTAACGTAAATAATGAAAAAACATCCATCATCATCAGCAGCCTATCGCAGTCTACTGCTGGATATAGGCCTCCCCAATTTCACGCCACCGTTTTCGATCTTTGGCTGCTCGCATCCAGCTCCTGCCAGCCATCCTGCGCAAATCGTCGCTGCACCTTGCCTGAGGGCGTCCTACACTACGCTTGCCGAGACGCGATCTGCACTCAAGAACTCGTTTAGCCAGTCGGTTCTACGGATAATAAGGCCAGCCCACTGCCACTTCAGCTTGCTAACACGGTGGGCTAAGTCGATCACTTTGGTTCTCTGCCGGATAACCTCATTTCTGATTAGATCCCGCAAAGAGACGCCGAGCATTGCCCTTTCCATAGCTCGTTGAGCGACCTTGAACTTGTGGACCAGCCGTACCGTCAGTGTCCACGTTTCGGCTCCGTACGTCATGACGGGTAGGAAGCACTGATTGAAGACTTTTGTCTTCAGACACTGTGGGATCGACGATGCGAAGAATATAATATAATGAAAAAACACACAGCTAGTAATACCTAGGATTATAAGCCTAAAAGCGGTTCAATAAGACCTACGTTATGACTTTCAAGCAAGTGTGTTGAAAAAAGCATTACAGTTGGGAATTAGCAGACGTGAAATCTAGAGAATATGGAATCTGTAGACATAGGAATCAATCAGTAATATTGAAAATCTGTAGACATGGGCAACCGTAATGTTGGAATATTAAAGTATTGGGATTCTGTAAGTTTGTAAATCTGTAGTATTGGGAATGTGTAGACTTGGAATTCTGTAAATAAATCTGTACAATTGGAAAGAATTCTGCCCAAGTAGTGTATTTTTTTCGTAGGTGCGTATCAATATCTGAAAATCTGCAATCCAGAAATGCTGCGCATACAATCTTTTGGGTCAGAGGGAACCGCTTGTCGATATTCGCAAGCATATTGTTGTTTAATGTCAATATGATCAGCGTGGCGCGTAGTTTAAATGATTTTATTCCGTAAAATTTTGTCGCGGCGTGGGTTTTTGAAAACCTCGGCGGCGGCGGCGGCGTGGGTCCCGCGGCGCGGCGCCGCCGCGCCGGCGTGGCGCACACCTCTAATGCCAATTGATCCCATTCCTGATCAGGATCATTAGTTTCTTAGGAGTCAACTTGCGGAAACGCACAGGAGCGCCGTAAAATGCGAAAGTGACGTACTCCGAATGCGACGAACTCAGAAAGCGACGAACTCATAAAGTGGCGATATAAGAATGTGACGTAATTAGAACGTGTCGCTCTCCGAAAGCGGCCTTCTCAGAACATGACATCCTCAGAAAGTGGCATTTACCGAACATGACCTATCTCGAAAGGGACTTACTAAGAATATGACGACCTCCGCCTAAACGCGAGTTTTAACCAAGGCACACTGGAGTAGTACATTGCACACAAGGTAGTAAATTGTACAAACACGACTGCCATATCTGTTCTAAATCCAAAGAGAATTTGGGCTAGGAAGGGTGAAGGAAACCGGAAAAACAACTAGGTAAATGTATAAAAAGTAACTAGCTGGTGACCATGACTTCCTCTGCACGAACGATTTTCGCCATAGAAACTATCCTATGTCTATGTCCTTTCTCAGTGGCTTATTTCACCATAATTACAAGTGTGACAATTGTAATATATCACTGTTACTGACGTCACAGGCCTCCGTAGGCTACGATTACCGCTTACTATCGGGCGGCCCATGTGCTTGTTTGTCACCAACATAAAATTATTACTAATAATGTTATTATATCGTTAATAAACTACTTTTTACTTTCCGAAACCCGTGACAACTGTCGCAAGGTTTAGTACAATTTTCATGAAATCTTGACATGAGGTTGACATGTCGAAATTTCACTACAATTGTCGTGTTTTTTGCGACAATTGTAATTTACACTACATTTTATGTTGGTGACACACAAACGTACGGCCCTTTGGATGGTAAGCGGTAACTGTAGCCTAAGACGCCCCCGATGGGAGAAACAGTAAATTTACAATTGTAGCACTTGTCAATGTGGTGAAATTGGGGCCTGGTGTTTACCTATTTCCATACCAGATTTCAACAAAATAGTTCCAGTGGTTTTGATGTGAAGAGGTAACGGACAAACCAGAGTTCTGTTCTGTTACTTTCGCATTTATAATATTATGTATACATAAGTATAGGTAAGTCAAAGATAGAGAAAGATGAACATTAAAATCGATAATCACAAATGTAGAAATTTTTCACTCTTGATGACCTCAGACATGGGCTATTCAAATCTGTCGGGTTTCTGGGGCCCACGGTACTATTTATAGAATTTCGTAAACATTTGTAACCGGTCGTGACTTATTTAAATGTAATAACATTATTGTCCGGTCGTCTGACAGGCAGGATAAATTAATAATTTATCTATTTAAAAAAGGGCAGGTTGTTACGAGGGGCGGCTGAAAAGTTCGCAGCCTTGAAAAAAAAGTGAAAGAAAGTATTAAAGTAAATATTTTTATTTTTTAATATAATTGCCTTGGAGTAATATACACTTCTCACATCGAGCAAATAATGCTTTAATACCTCTGAAAAAAAAATCCTTTCTCTCCCCTTCAAAATAGAGCTCTACCGCCGCCTTGATATCATTATCGTCGGAAAATCTTCGGCTTTGTAAGTCTTTTTAAAAATTTGAAAAAAGGAATTAGTCGCTCGGAGTTAGGTCTAGGCTATAGGGCGGGTGATTTATTTTACCAAAACATGTGTCTCTTGAAGCCAGCCTAGCAATACGCGACATGTGAACAGGTGCGTGTTCCTGTCATAGCAGTACTTCAAAACGAAGTTTACCGCGTCGCTTCTGCAAGACAACTTCACGTGCTTGGGTCAATAAATTAACGTAATATTGACCATTCATTGTACTCCCTTTTGGCAAATAATAAATTAACAAAACACCTTCACAGTCCCAAAACACGGTCGCCATAAGCTTCGAAACCGATTTTTCTACTTTAAATTTCTTCGGTGCACTCTCCCTTTTTTTAACCACTGCATAGATTCCTGTTTAGATTCAGGATCATTTTGGTGAACCCATGTTTTATCTACGGTCACAATCCGGGTGAAAATCTAGTCAAGATTCCCTTCGGCTAACTCCAAAAAAAATTCGCAACTCTTGCGTCCGCATTCCTTACCAAGCGGTGAAAGCATTTTTTGTACCTGACGCGCCCTTTTTTTTTTTCATGTGTAAATGTTTGTGCAAAATTTTCCTTATTCTATCCTTACTAATTTGCAGCTCTTCCGCAATTTGCCACATGTTAATTCTTCTGTTGGCCAATACACATTTTTCAACTTTTTCGACATTTTCTTCAGTAACTACCGTCACAGGCCGCCCAGAGCGAGGGTCAACTTCACAGCTCTGTCGCCCTGGCTGAAATAAGCGAGCCCATTTTTTACCATAGTGTACGTAGGGCTGAATTGCTGTAAAGTATCCACCACATCTTAAAAAAATTCTTTAGGCGATTTCCTTTTTTTTACAGATTATTGCATTACCGCGTAGTGTTCAAAATTATGAAAATTTCCGAGGCGCAGATAATAATATAAAAACAATTGAACGAAATGGCGGTCATTTTCAAATTACCAAAGAGGAGGACTACGTTAGCATTTTGTTTTATTTAAACTTTTCTTTCACTTTTATACTTAGGCTGCGAACTTTTCAGCCGCCCCTCGTATGTAGATATATTAAAGGTAAATAGGCTAGTAGGCTTATGTCGTTTACCTTGTTAGCATTACAGACAGGTACTTATCTTCCTTTTTCGTTTCGTTTACTTATCCAGGTCGTAAGCAGTTTACCAAGCCAGTCTTGCCATCCATTTCGAGAGCTTCCGTGATGTAATTCGAATACGTAGGACGCAATTAGTGGTCGTTTTAGCTCACGAACACATCATGGGACGGGGCATGCCTTAGACTGGCCGTAACTATCTACTTCGATGTTATGTATTGTCCCATTTTAAACTGCCCTTTTAATAAATTCTCGCGAGTTCATGTCTAAGTCCTATTAGCTCAACCTTTACCTCACCGTGAGAATTAAAAAATGAGCAATGACAAGCCCTGACCACTCACCCTCTGAGGTAAACGACCAGGAGGGTGGCACCCCCGAGGCTTAATTGCTTCACGTGCGTACCGGCAGATGGTAGGCAAGGTGCAAGACAGTGTTGGCCTTACGTCGATGAACTTAAACATGCCATCCTTATCGATGGTCGATCAAAATAAGGAAGTCCCAGTGCACATTATATCATGCTCTGAAATACGATGCTGTATCATAATATATGCTTGCCGACTTTCGGATGTTTGATAGAAAGTACGTAGGAACTAAGAATTTGATAAAATTTTCTAATGATTATAATTTATAAAATATTATTTGTAAATTTGTGATAACTCATCTACGGTACTTTGTGTAAAAAAGTTGATTGAAATGAATGTTTTATATCCTAATCAGCAAGAAAATGATTGGGCTGAAGTACTGTACTGACGCATGGTTTCATAGTTCAATTAGTTAGTTTTACTTCTTAGTATTGATTTTTTTTCTAAATATTTGATATAGTGCAAGTTTGCACTCGTTTCGAGTAAGAATCAAAACCTTAGGTAATCATCGATATTTCGGTTCTAATGTCTAAGGCACATCACTACTGTATCTAACATGGCTTTGCTATGAATGCCGATGTAATTGGGGTGAGTGCAGGACGTAACTTTCACACGATTGCAACTGCACTTACTGCACTAGGCTCTAATAAAGAATGTTTTATGTCTTTAATAAACTTTTTGCTTCGTGCAAAGTTGACATTTCAGGAAACACTTATGCTTAGCTTAGTTGCGAAGTATGAATTATTCAATACTAGAAATACTTAACTAAACGTCATATGTATATTAAAAACACGATTTTAGGTAAGAAGATTATTTTGTTTTACAGTAAATCTGCAGTTAATATTGTTGAAAAATGAATATTTTTCTGCTTGAAGATTTGCAATTCTCAAATGTTCTTATTATTCTAGGAAATACGTTTTTCTAGAATCATCCATTGTAAATTGGACTTAAGTAGCCGCCTTCTTATTTCCGATAAATATTCATGGTATACCATGGCTGGGGTTACCAAAACTAAGCTAAAACTCATTATGTGAGCGGTTTAGTAAAAATGTCCCACATCTTCGCTTGCCATAGGGCGCTTCTGCGGCCCTGCCGCGAAAAACGTAATTCGTAAATTTCGAGGATTTGTCTCTCTCACTCTAGTTTCTCACACTAATTTCGATTTTCGCGGTAGTAGGCCTGGTTGCTAAAATTATACTCTTATATAGTAAGTAATATTGCCTAACCTGATGTCTGATCCTTGACCATCGAAATAATGTACTAGGTATAAAGCGACAACGATATTAATCTTCGTCTCGCCTTTTGAATATGAACTGGATTGGACTTTGGACGAATTTCCGACCACGTGGTCGCAAACAACCCCAGTTAGCTTAAAGATGTTAAAAAAAAAAACATTCAATAGACCAGCTGGTTTGACACCCGGTAGAAGAAATATTGTATACACTTACAAGGGGAGCTCAAGATATTGGGGGAGAACATTATATCTTACCGTCTGTCGAACAAAAAGGCTTTAGGTACGCGCCTAGCTTTTGTCTGAGACGCGACAGATTCGCAATGGTTGATGGCCCACGTCAGGCATTTTTTGCGCTCATGAATTTTGTAAATTGTAACATTTGTAACATTATTCGGTCTTGTTGTTGTTGTAGTGCCAAAGTTCATCACAATCTTTTTAACAGGCTTACTAAGGGTAAAATAGTTTTCTACCCTTAGCTACATTTTTTAACCTAGGGACATTAAATAAAGATTCGGTTACATTTTTTAGGAGTTCAAAGAAATTGTCGTATGTTAGAAAATAAATACCCAAATAAAGTCATGGTATTATCATAGTAGGTACCTTCCTAATAACCCTGAACCTGATACAATAACTAATGGTGTACATTGGTACTATGGTAACTATTGGTGTATTTGCATTTTATAGGATACAAAATATACTTTAGAATGATAAAATGATTGTTCTGTTTTACATTACATCAACTTAATTTCTACAAATACAAACATAGAATAGTCTTAAGTAACTTGAGTTACTTGTGTGAGCCGTGAGTTACCTAGGTAAATGTATCAGATATAAACATACCAACCTCTACCTGTACAAACATCTTTATTGAATTCGGCTTTCACATCTCGGTGTAGACAAACTCGCAAAAAATCGATTGTGTTCATGAATGAATCGATTGAAGATTCGTCGTGTGGGAGTTCATATCAGCGCAACAGCTGCGTGGCGCGCTGGCGCGTGCGCACAGCTAGTGATGTGCCGTTACCGTAAATTACGAGAACAAAGAGAACTATCGGGTAACTTTCTCGGTAAAGTTCTCCGGGCGGGTAATTATGGAGAAAGTGTTTTAAGTTATTACTTTTTTCATATTTTTTTTCCAGAATAGTACTTAATTTAGTAATAATAATCTGACCTGAAAATTACATAAACATGTGACTAGTGGAACTAGTTTATTACCAAAATTACGGTAAATTACCGGCGTAAATTACGGAGAACGTTCTCCGCGAATTTTCTCCAGAGAATTTTTACAACGCAAAATGGTATTTTTTTGTTATATAAATTAAACATTTTGATAAAATGGGCAATAATGGTTCATAATAATGCTTGCGGTATATGTATACATAAAATAAAATTAAAAACAGCGATTTTCGTATGAATAAAATAATTAAATTCCACGAAATCATTAAGAAACAGAATACTTACCGTGAAATTATATCTTGCAAGTTTCTTAAATAATTAGTTACATAAAAAAATAACAATGACAATAAAAAAACGTTATAATTAAATGGTTTTTATACATTTACTATGGAAAATAAGGGAAACTTTAATTATAATGTCTGTCACGCAATTTTTTCCTCCCATGCTAAATGACAATAAAACTGTATCATCATCATCATCTTGGCCATAAGACGTCCACTGCTGAACATAAGCCTCCCCTCTGGACCTCCACATGTACCGGTTAGATGCGACCTGCATACGGTAAAGTCGTCTGTCCATCTTGTGGGTGGACGTCCTACGCTGCGTTTGCCTAGCCGTGGTCTCCACTCGAGCACTTTTCGCTCTGCGTGCAATGTGGCCTGCCCATTGCCACTTCAGCTTGCTAATTCGGAGGGCTATGTCAGTCAGTAACTTTAGTTCGCCTACAGATCTCCTCATTTCTGATTCGATCATGCAGAGAAACTCCGAGCATAGCCCTCTCCATAGCGACTTTGAGTTTAGAGATGAGGCCGATGGTGAAGGACCACGTTTCGGCGCCGTAAGTCATAACTGGTAACACACATTGATTGTAGACTTTCGTCTTAAGGCACTGAGGTATGTCGGACGAAAAGACATCGCGTAGTTTCCTGAACGCTGCCCAACCGAGTTGGATTCGGCGGTTGACCTCTTTCTGGAAGTTGGGCCTACCTAATTGGACTACTTGTCCTAGGTAGATGTAAGAGTCAACAACTTCGAATGTGAGTGATGTTTTCGCCGTTCACATTGATGCCAAGTCCTTGCCATTCCAGGAGCTTAAAGGCATCTTACATTGCGGCAGTAAACAGTTTCGGAGATATAACATCGCCCTGCCTTACGCCTCTTTGCAACGGAATTGTCTTCGTAGTCTGCTCCTGTACTCGGACCAACATTGTGGCGTTGCTATTCAAACACTTCAACACTTCGATGTACCAATAGTCAATGTGGCATCGCTGAAGAGACTCAAGCACTGCCCATATTTCTACCGAATCGAAAGCTTTCTCATAGTCCACAAACGCTAAGCATAATGGCAAGTTATACTCCTCGGTCTTCTGTATAATTTGCCGCAGCGTATGTATGTGGTCTATGGTACTATAGCCTTTTCGGAATCCATAGCCAGTTCGGGAGGCTGGAAGTCATCAAGTCAAAACTGTATGAAAACATTATTAGCAACATGAATAAACAGTAATATCAATCAAAATTAAATTTCACTTTTTTCCCATAGTAAATGTAGGAAAACAGTTTTCTTTAATTTTTTTTGCAGTAAGTTGTCTCTTTAAAATTATTGGTACTAGGATAGGATTATTGGATAGGAATAGAAACGATTTTTTTTTATTTTCATAAATTTGTATGGGAATTTTAATTCTTAATTTGCGGCATTTCTTCGGCTTCTGATCCTGAACAGAAACAGGATCATTTTCAGTACTTTGCCTAAAATACTCTAGCACTACTCTTGGCCTCATTGTTGAAATATCACTAACAGTTGTGTTGACAGCACGTCGCTTCAATATGAACTGACTGAATTCAGCATTATAATTGAATAAAATTTACACCCTATTCCCAGATAATTCTTAGAAAAGGGTATCACAGGCTCATAATCACAATTGCCTATTTTAAATCCTAGGTAATTGAATACTCAGCTACCGATAAGAAAACCTTTGGTAAAGCCGCTTACCGCTTACGGGTCAAGTAAGGGGTTTATACGAGTACCTATTTTACCTGCTTGAACGTCAAAATCACCTATAAAACCCTGTCATTAGTAAAATAGCATTATGATACTTAAATGTACCACATAAAGTAATATAAAATACGATGCAGACAAAATATTCATATGCAAATTGCATAGAAAAAAATACTATGGGAGAAAGTTACCGTAATTCTCGGTAATTTACGGTAAAGTTCTCCAATGAGAATTACGGAAAGTGTGAAATTACCCGACGGCACATCACTACGCACAGCACAATGCTCTACGAAATTACTTATGCACCCGTACGTCTCCTAAGTATATTCAAATTAGTTTCTTAGTCGGAAATGCAGCGCTTAAATTATATTTCTTTTACTTATTTTCATCGTAAGACTTGTCATCGTCGAGTTTTTTAGTAGGCGGAATTAAAGCGAAATAAAAAAAAGTTTTTTTTTCCTTATTGGCCGTGTGGTGACTGGTGACGGCAATAAGAATACATTTGTCACCACCCCAACTCCTCCTGCGGGTGTCGTAAGAGTCGACTAAGGGATCGAAGTGTCATTGACCATCATTTTGAT
>JALPQI010009518.1:0-45913 GCA_025490895.1 Thaumatotibia leucotreta
ATTGTGGACAATTGTATGGTAAATGAATTGCGTGGGCCAATCAACTTTTTAGTGCGTTTTGTTGATTGCCATTTCAAAAAAACCCCAAGTACGTTTTTTCTACTCGATAAAATAAATTCATTAATACAGGTTAAAAAAGTAACTAAAGGATTAAATATTTATCTCATTTTAGTAATTAGATTTACCTGATGCGTTATCGTAATATTGACGATTGAGATGTCCCAAGATATTTAGTTATTTAGTACACATATAAATCAGTAAATGTAAGTCACAAATTGCATAATAATAATTAATTATGCACTTAACAATTGAACTACACGAAAAAAAAATGATTAGGCCTTGTATCCATTTATATTGAATGAATGTACGTTAACCCTTTAACGGGCAAGACTCAAAAAAATCCTAGATTCAAGACTCAACGACATCTAGTAGTAAAAAAAAATACAAAAAGACAGTGTTATAGGATGGTCGTGTTTGAGACCGGTGCCCTATAAAGGGTTTCAGTTTACAAATCAGTATGTTTGCAATATTTTTATAAAAAAAAACAGATAAATGTTTTTCTCTTGTGATGTTTTAGTTAGTCGAATATAGGGCATGTAATCCCGGGATTAATTTGTACTCGTATGCAATCACGCGATTTGACATTATAAAATTCCGTAATTTAATACATTTGAGCATTGTTAAAAATAATACATGTTAACTTCTAATTGATTTAGTAGTGACTGTTTGAACTGGACTTGTCTTAAATAAAATGGGCACCAAAAACCATACGAATGCAGAAAGAAGTAAAGGAATTTCTCCTTACCTTTAAAAATAAAGCTGTTACTAATGGTAATACTTAGTATTGGAACTTTTGTATGTTATACGAATTACCTCTTTTAGAACCATGAACATTATGTGCATGGTTCTAAAAAAGGTAATTCGTATTCATCTGATAAGATAAGATAGTATAAACGAAGGGAAGATTGCCTCTTGCGGGATTGACTCGCAATAAACGTAGATTTAAACTCGTGTCTTGCTATTAAAACGTAGGTTTCTTTTATCTATATCATAAAACAATATAGGTACCTAACTAATCCGGTAATCAGTGAGGGGAAGTATGGGTGAGAAACTTATTAAATGAACGTAAAAGAGCACGTAAAATAAATATATGTATGTAAAGGATGTCTCAAAAATAACGCAAGATTTGAAATCGATGAAAAATACTTATTTCTTGTTTGATTTTTAATTCTTGATTGAATCTTAAAGTACTAAGTATAGGGTTCAGCATCATGCCGCAAAATTACGTCGAACGCTTTGCTGTGACATAACACTCCTTTGTTCAATTTTTCTATTAAATTTGCATAAATATGGGTGAATTTTGTTGCTGCAGTATGGAATCCCCTCCTTCAAATCATGGGTGATCGAGAGCTTGCTGACATAGAACTTTGACTACAAATAACCCAATAAAAGACCAATTATCTATGTTAAATCGCAATATTTGGGATTCACTGAAATGAAGGGAAAATGGCCAGAAAATGGGGTCAAAACCGTTTTTCGTCAATGAGACCGGGGCTGCAGGGCGATTTGCTATTACATATAATATTTAATCCCATTTTGTGTATTTTATGTGTCAGAGAAAAAAAAACAAGTTGGTCAAGAAAAGTACGCCTTTTGACCAAATTTAAATCTTGCGTTCTTTTTGGGACATCCTTTACATCACCAAGTCTGCACGCCATAATATTAGATTAAATTAGACACTAATTTGACAATTATTTCAGTATTTTTCTTAGTTGTCAGTCTGTCTTCTCTAAAATATTTATTAACTATTTGCACGCGTACTTCCGGTCACTGACAATATAATGTCTACACTAAAGTGTTAAGAATGGCACATATGTCAGCTTTAATGAGTTTATGTCTTTCAGTTTAAAACAAATCGCACCTTTAGAATGAAAGTGACCTAAAACAAAATTTTGGAATGATGAATTATGTACTTAATTAAAACACCTAAAAGCTTAACATTCCTTATTCGAAAATTTAGGATCACTTTTATTCTAAAGGTGCGAAATATGGATTCAAGAAAGTCAATAGTTTCAATTTCACTAATTCATGATTATGACGAGTGTTCGATTTGCACTAGTATCTATTCCCAATGGGCGCTTGTCAGGTATAAAGGTTACATTAGGGCAACTAAGATTTTTTGATATTCTGAAAGGGTGCCCGTCTCTTCGCATAATGTTCATTGTGCAGAAAATGTTTTGGCCGAAACATTTGGCATATTGTTGAATGGTATAATAATCGTTTCGCCGAATTATTTTTATGCATACACATATTGAAGTCCTAAAGTATGTTTTTCCGAATATTCGTATGCCGATTTTTAAATGATCTAAAATGTAATATTACTAATATTGATTGTCATAAAAAATATTTCGCATTACTATTAGAGTGGCTAAAATAACAGCATTAGTACTGTTTTTTCAATCCCCAGATAACAGTAACTGTCAAATAAATGTTAGCTCTATCCTTTTTTGACTGATGACCAGCGATAAGGATGGTAATACTTTTAACTGACGGATACTTTTAACTGAGGATTGAAAAATCAGCCCTTAGTCTTTTAAACTAATAACTTAAACTACATTAATATTAAGTTGTCACGTCTATCAAATGGAATTGGATATTTGTAGATAACCCGATTGCAGAAAAACGAGAGGGGCAGAACCGATACGGTTAAGTTAGGTTAAAACATTAATCTTAGACATTTTACAATACAAATACTAGGTCTGCTCCAGCTGCTAGGAGAAAGACCAAATAAGGGGGGACGGGGGGGCGAAGCCCCCCACAAGGGGGGCTCGGGGGGCGAAGCCCCCCGCATGAAAAAGAAAAACATTCCAAAATCATGTGATCCATCTGGATAGGTTCGTTAGGTATCTTTTGTCCCTTAGAGCGGAAATAGGAGCCCCGCTAGGGGCTCCGTCGACATGTTGGCGGATCGTATTTCATTTTAATAGGCGTTATGTTTAGCAGCAATTTTAGAATGTACAATATTAGGATTATCAAACATATGCATAATACAATTTCGGCAAAGGAATCTTAGACACAATAAGCATTAGGATGAATAATGTTTCGGACAGACGACTTTAGGCACAAAAACTTCGACACATGAAAAATATGCGAAGCAATAATTCGGCGAAACAATTTTCGGCGTAAAATTCTTATGCGACATAATATTAGGAACAATACATTTATGCGTTTCGATATAGACCCATTTTGAAATGCCGCATTAAATCATCTGATAAAGATGTCAAAAGGCCTATGATTACAAATAAACCTTCAAAAAATTAATATTTAAGTTACCTCGCTACTACTATTTACAGGTGCTCATTTCAAAATAGATATTATATACCTAGAATAGAAAAATGTCTTTATAATATCGGGTGTTCCAAGAGTATTGGACATGAAGGGAAATTTTCTGAAAATTGTTGATAGACTGTTTTGGTAAAAATGAACTTTCAGTACAGATGGCTCTATTTAACACGCTCGTGCCAGAAGTGGTTCATTTTACTTTTAGTCCGTGGGCTAGTCGGTCTGAAATTAAAAATCACTAAGTATACGGTGGATTATGACTACAATTCATTTAAATATTTTATATGGGTCTTTTTTTTAATACCGCCAACAAGTTATATACATCAAATCAAAGCTTATTAAATACACTATCTTTAAACAAATATTTAATTTTTCTAGCGTCATGACTACTATGTAAAAACACGACACAAAAAAAATCAAAATCACGAAATTTTCATCAATTTGGTGATAATTAATTATTGGTTGGTTTTAGCAATATGGTGTATATGCAAAATATGAAGCTTACAGATATGCCTTTAATTTTGTTCAAGAGAGTAATTAGATATATTTAATAATTCTCGAGATATACTTGATTTCGTAAAACTTGAGATCCACCATCTTTGATTGGCCCCCATTTTTGTTAGGTAGCACTTATAAATGGCAATCTTGCATTTTTGACGTTTTTATAAGCTTACCTAACAGCCGTGAAAAGGAAAATTTGTACCTCCTAATTTTAACCATACCTGTCATACAACGAAAATCTTGAAATAGCCCGTATGCCTATTAGCTACCACTTTGAGATGTCTATCATACTTTTTTAACATCCTTATGAATATGTCTAACTACTGTAAAAAGGACACTTGGTACCCCCAAATTATACCGTTTTCTAATTTCAGGCCGACTAGCCCACGGACTATTTACGTCAGGTCGAAATCTTCGGAGAGCCATTATGTACTGAAAAACGTCGTACGATACACGTGCGAAAACGAAATTCCTAACTCATGTCGATTAAAAGGACTCCTTTCGGTCGTGCTTTAATTTATCTCCTCTTTTTTTCGCACTTGTAGCGTAATGTACTAATCTTATTTTTAATAGCGACTACTACTGCATTCATAGATTTTAGTATAACATGTACGTACCTACAGACCATTTTTATAGGTATGCAAACAATACCTACCTACCTACATAATTTTCTTGCAATTTGAATAATAATTGATGTTAGTAATTTTACTTACTCTATTCTTCTGAGATACTATGTTACTTTAGATGAATGTTTTCTTTAGGTGCACGGTCTCCCGAATGGCGTCATAAAAACACGAGATATTTATTTTTTCAGACGAGACAAGCAATTTTTAGTAAATCTGTGCATGCGGTATTACTAATTATTAAAAATAAAGTAAAGTATTAATTAAGTAAAGTCCCCTATTTGGTACTCTTCCTTCTTGGCCCGTACATTTGGGACGATCTGTATATTATAACGAATTTTTGATATTAGAACTCAAACTGTAACCAAACGTAGGTTTGAGTACCTATTGAGAACGGATAATGCAACTTAATTTTAAGTCCATATTTTAAAGACAAATCTTTATCGCGTAAACTTACGTTTAAATATATCCTGTGACGTTTCAGGCATGACGTTACACACGTGGTCGCAGGCAGGTTAAGTTTTAAAATCGCAAAGCAAAAAAAACTTAATTAAAGGCATTTAATAAAAACAAAATGTAACGTCATAATTTTTGTGTTTCTAAGTTAAATTTTGTGTTAAAATTTTGGTAGTGAAAAAGTGCGACAATGTGTTAAGCATAAGACTAAAACTTATGATTTATTCTTTAGATTTTCATGGATTTTCGTACCTATTTATGAAGCTAGTGCATTTTGAGTCTTGGCTGTAGGTACTGTTTATACGTCATTCAACAACATTCAAACAACATCGTAGATATGCATGGATTCAAGGAACGTGGAAATTTGATATTTGGTTGTATTGAACAGAAATCCTCTAGTTTCAAAGGTAACCACAACATAGCAGCCTATGGAGGCCGGGGCCGGAGGCCGGGGGCCGCCCCGACACAACGTGACCCGATACTCTCTCGTGCGCGATTCCGAACATTCTGAATTTAACTTATGAATCCAGAATTCCAGAAAACTTCCTACAATATAAGAAATTCGGAAAGTTTAAGCTTTAAATGAAGCCTTTTGTTAGACGTTTTAATATATTTATTTTCAAAAGTACAATTTATGTACTTACATAGATTAAATCTAACTAATCTACTTAACCTAACCTATATCTAAGATTGGCCCTTGTGGCATTGTACCGAGGATGCTGGCGGCATTTCCTCGCTGTATCGCAATACTGATGCGTTGTGCAAGGGAGTCGCCAGCTCTTCGGTCTTTAGTTACATCAACCAGACTGATTTTGTCTCTATCACTGTAACAAAGGTTTCCTTAATAAGACGGAGACAGATGCTCGAAAATTCCGAATATCAAAGAATAAATCCAGTCTGCGTTAGATGGCGAAGCACTATTGGTTGGCTAGTAACTTTTACTGGATCTTAAATTATCACCATGTTAAATGTTTGAGACCGACACAATTTTTAAAGGCTCAGTCTGAAAACCAGCGCTGAGCGCCCTGCGCAGCACATGCTGAGACTGAGACCTATTGCCTCACAAAATATTTATTTTAAGTTTGAGTTTATACTTATTAGGTACCTAATAAGCTTAATTAAGTTAATTTATGTATTATGTAGTAGTAAGTTTTTCAGTAAGTTTTTCTTTTTGTGGCAATAAAAATTTTGAAGTTTGAAGTTAAACAATTTAGAAACCGACTTCAACCGATTCCTATCAAGACCCCATCATCAGACCCCAACTAGGTGCCAACGGGATCATATCGGGGTATTCGGGGTATAAAAATCGGTTCAAGATTCTCGGAGACGGCGAGCGTGAGTGATTTACGTATCGAGTAAGGACTAAAACAAACCTTGCCATTCTTGCCAACTCATGGCACTATCGACAAAATTGAATCCTAGCTCACAAAAAGAGCTTGTCATACTCGTAGTAACATTGAAAGTCAAATTGTACGTCAGATGCAGCAATTTTATTTTCAAAGTTACTATGACAAGCTCTTTTTGTGGGTCAGGATTCAATTTTGTCGATAGTATGTACCGACATCATCAGCCTATCTCAGTCCACAGCTGGATGTAGGCTCCTGTTACCTAACTATGCGTATCGACGCATTCAGGAGGTAAATGTCCATAATCGCCATGCTACGCAAGCGGGTTGGCGAACGCAGTATCGTGTCCACTATGGTGACGCTGCTGCATCATCAATTCATTAACACTTTAATCCCTTAGTCGACTTACGACACCCAAGGGAAGAGTTAGGGTGGTAACAAGTGTATTCACCAAACCATCATCATTCAGCCATTTATCGCCATAGGCCTCTCTTCTAGTACGCCACTCATCTCTGAGCCAATCTAACCCAGAAGTATCGCGCAATCTTGCGAATGTCGTCGACCCAACGAGGCAACGGACCCAGGGGCTCTTTCATCCAAATTTTTTTTTCGCCACTCTGCCTCGCAACATGTCCTGCCCGGTTCCATCCGTCTCCACGCGACGTCACCACATGGTACGACCACGTTGGAATGGAACACAAGAACTAGTTCAGGAATTGCATAACTTGTTCACGGAATATTCCGCCGAAATTGTAGATATGCACGAATTCTGAGTACTGAGTCTGAGTTGTGGCTACAAACATGGAATTATTCGGCTTGGTATCTGTTTCACAGGATTAACTAAAATACGCCGTGTCTCGGTTAAATTCTGAGCGTATCTCAAAAAGGTTGCACATTTGGATCATGTTTTCTACAATGTGCGCATGAGGAAAGGGAAAAATTTTAACAGCGGATTTCTACCTAAACTTAAACTTAAGAAAGTCATATGAAATTTGCCAGATTCCGTATTTCGTATTCGTAGAATTTCCAGCGTCCCGTTACGCAATGATAATAGTTATTTATTATACAAGGGGGCAAAGTTGTTGTTTAACTGTCGTGCCAATATTGAGACCTGAGGTAGCGAAAGATTCCAAAATTGAGCCACGAGCGTAGCGAGTGGTTCAAAAACTGGAATCTTGACTATCTTGAGCATTGCGAAGGTCTCAAGGCACGAGAGTTGAACAAACTTTGCCGCCAAGTGTAATACAACTTTTTAATATGATTACAAATCTCATCCAAATGTAAATTAACTTAAAGAAACCATTTGAAACTCAATGTCGAAACGTATCGTAGAATAGAGTTACTTCTGGAACTTAAATATAGCCAATGGCTTACAAAGTCACCCATGAGAACGACCAATTTAACATGTGAGCTCCGATTGCGCATGTTTACTACGGTAATACAAATCCACTTATACTAGGCAGTAGGGGGCTATAGGAATTAGAGCAATGTCAAATTACTTTATTCACAAGTGTGTAAAAAGCGTTTTTACCCGCTCGTATTAAACGATAAACGAGCTCTTTACGAGCTAGTGAGGGGAAAACGATTTTGTTACTTTGTCATCTTAGTCTTGTAACACTTAATTGACAGAACTGGATGCTTAGCCAAGTTGCCAATCGATAGCGCTTGGGAGCGTATCGCAGTTTTCTCTCTGTGTCACTCTTGCATATTAGTGCGACAAAGACAGTTAGCTGCCTTTCGCTTACGATTGACGTTTAAGCGCTTGCGACTGGCAACTTTGCTAAGCACCCTGGACCAAATCGAAATAAAACCAAACAGGAATCATCAGCTTTCAAATAAAAAACAACCATCAAAATAGGTTCACCCAGTCGAAAGTTCTGAGGTAACAAACGTTAAAAAAACATAACTCCTTTTTTTGAAGTCGGTTGAAAATAAGTCCCGCCGTGTTTCATTCTGGAAGAAATAATAAATCTTCTTCTCGGCTCAGTGGTGTAGGGATAGAACCCGGTGTGGCTTTTAATGGTTAAAATGTTGACAGTCTATCTCAGTACACTGCTAGACGTAGGCCACTTATATTATCGACGCATTCAGGAGGTAAATGCCCATAATCGCCATGCTGCGCTGGGCAAGTCAGTTGGCGATCGCAGTAATGTGTCCACTATGATGACGCTACTGCCCATCATTAATCATCTATCAATGAATGGTCAGTGACACTACAATCCCTTTGTCGACTCTTACCACACCCGCGCGGGAAGAGTTGGGTTGGGGTGGCGACAAATGTATTCTTACTGCCGTCACTACTCGGCCAAATAGCTTGTTCGTACATTAAATAAACATTTTTTTCATGTGAGATATGATTTATTTTTTAAGAGTATCACGAAAATTTCATGCGTCAATCATGTGCTAAACATGCTGTCTAATATTTCCACCACTAGCGTCTAATAAGACTACTAACGCCATCTGTTGGGGATGAGCTTGGTTGGGTAGACATAGCTACTGGCGCCATCTGTTGGTGATGGACATTATCGAGTAGACATCGCTTAGTCTCCTAGACTAGCTCACGGGCAGTTTTAGAACGTCCACTCGTATCAAACATGTTCCGTGTTCACAACACAGATAGCGCTGTATGACGTAGTAGAAAAAAAAGAAGTTAAACTAAAATCCTTTGCTGTTGCAAAGATAAATTGTATTTCGATTTCCGGTTATTTATTATTTAAATTTATATACTCCTATTTAATAAATAATAATCCAAGTGAGTCAGTTTTGGAAACCATAACAGATAGCGAAATCTCGTTTTAGGAACTATGACGTCGATTTTAGTAAAAAGATGAATGCTCTTGCAAAAGTACATGTACCTACTCGGCCCAGGAACCGAACCTGAACTTTTTGAAAACTAAAATTTAGATATTTTCTTTTGGATATCGGTATCGGTTATGTAACTCTGAAATAGTACAAATGTTACTAAGAAACATGATATCTAAAACTTATAAAATGCATTGTTTTTAAACATTGAAAATTTATTTTTCAAATTTCCAATGCATTGTTTTTAAACATTGAAAATTTATATTAAAGTGAACCGTTTTCGCGATATCATGACCCAAAGTCAGAAAAAGTGACTCCCCGACCCTCTATTTTTTTAATACGATTTAAGTATGTGAGGCATATTATGAAGGTCTTTAAACGTTTTTCAGTTTTAGAAACTATAACTAACGTGAGACTCGATCATATTTAAATATTTAGCAAAAGGGTTACTCACGTAATTTAAGTCGGCGTCTACATGGCGTAGGCTTTGGTCGCTCCATGATGAAGATCCTCTAAATGTATCGAACGAAACACGTCGAGCAATTATCAACTTAAATTACGTGAGTGACCCATTTGATAAATATTTAAATATGATTTTCAGTTTGATCAGATAGGTAGTGTTGAGATAGGTTAATTTAACTGTAATTTCTATATTTTGTAACACGGAACGCTTACTACGCGAATCCAACTCGCACTTGGCTAGTTTTATTATGCCAGTAGATTACTAATAATGTTCAAGAATAAGTGCATAAATCCACACGAGATAAGTAAAACGTCGACTTGCAATAAGTGACAAATAATAAATACAATTTTGTCTTACTGAAAGTGACTTTTATTTTAAAGGTCCGACTACTTTTTAATTCCAGTTTGCAATTAAAGTTTAAGATAGCGCTCAATACGCGTAGCCAAGTAATATGCCAAAAAATCTTTTTAATTAAAATACAACTGTATACTTTCTATCAATATAATGCTAATTATATTCTTTAAGTTTCAAGTCATGCCTAGATTTGATTTATTTTTAGTTTTATTTTATTGTACTATGTTTTAGTTGTATTTTTAGGTTCTTGTGGATCATGTGTTGTTTTAAGTTACTTTAGGATTTGTCTATTGTGTATTTTAATTTTGTGACATTTATGTATGTAAATTTTATATTTGAAAATAGATAAAACAACAATGATTTAATGAACATATTGTGAAAACACAAATCAAATTATTTATTAACTAAATATTTTAATTTGTACTTTTAATTTTTCTCCAGTAGTCACACTACTTAATACTATATAAAAATAATTATAAAAAAAAGGCGCCTAGTCTTGTAAGGGATTGCATATACCCGAGAAATTGGACCGGTGGTTGCTAAGACCGAGTGGCCGAGGGGTACAGGCATCAGCCGCGAAAGCTGAGTACGTGGGTTCGATCCCCACCTCGGACATAGGTGATCTTGGTCGTTTTTCTTTGGTATATGACATCTAATATTTATAATTTAACAATGATTTAAGTTATAGTTAATAATATCGACAACCTAGTTTACAACTGCACTAAGTGTATTTTTACTTATTTTACAGGAGAGCAATTTATATAATTATTTGTAAATGATTATCACTGTAGTTGAACTGGGGTATAATTGCCTTTAAATATATAATAAACTGATTCTAAATTATAAAAATACACACAAACAAATAAATCCAATCTAATATAAAAACTAAGAAAGAAACTAATATGTATTTTAAACGTTGTACAAAATATATAGTTGCCTTGAAAAATAGTTTAGTGAAGCTTTTATAACGTAGAGTAGAACTGTATATTTTTTTCAAATTTCTAAAGTATCACGATGATTCTTTATAGTCGGGGAGCTAAACTTTAACTTGTTCGAGAAAATTACATTAAATCCTACAGCATATTTATTTCAGGAATATGATAAAACATCGTTTTGTGAATATATGAATCTAATTATCCCTGATAAATGTGTGGAGGTTTTTTCATAAAATCAATATTAAGATTTACTTGTTTAATAAAAAGAAACAATAAATCCTACAGTAGGGATTTATTATCCGAGGGGCCTAACTGAATATTTAAGACAATATTTTAAAAAGTCACCACTGAATAATCGTAGATATAGTCAGAAAAAATAACATTATTTTTAAAATTCATAACAATCAAACAGAAATTAAACAAATGTTGATGTTTTACTATAATGACCCGACAATTATTATACTCATCCAAAGAAAAAATTACGTCAGTGACTCAATGCTAACTATTTTTTTTACAGTTTTAACTGATTTCCGTGCAGGCGCATTAATTCTACATTTTATTTTTTTAATGTACCTCTTGTTTTACCTCATATTTTATTTTTATTTTGCGTGTTAATAAACATATTATCTAAGAAATAGATCATCGTGGCTGTACGTTTTCATTGAAACGTCTTATAAGCAAAATAAAATAATAACAGTGAAAAAAAAATAGGGTAAAATCACCAATAGATGAACAGTTAAGCAACTTTCCCAACTTTAAATCTTTTTTTCTATATGATGTAACTCATATTCGTCAATTTTTATTTTTTTATATGATTCCGCATTTAATTGAGTTTAGAATAAGTTATTTTCGTGCCTCGTATAAAACTTCAGTAATTTTATAAAAAATATTATTTTAAAAAAGGACCCAAATTCACCAATAGTTGAACAAAGTGCCCTATCACTGAACAATTTGACCCCAATAGATGAACCAGCATAATTGCAATATAGCGAGACCAATATATGAACGCCAAAACTCCAATAGATGAATAGAGCATAGCAAAAACGTTGATTTCTTAGATAAATTAATTGTATTTAACCTTAAGAACCATCTTTTAATGAAATATAAACACGGTGTACATTGTGTAACAATCTGATCTCTAAGAACAAAAGTTTATTTTTTCCCAAATTGAACCGTTCAATAAAATCAGTTGGTTCATGTTTTGGAGACCGCATCAACGAAGTGAACGAACTAAATTGATTCAAATTCATTTATTGGAATCCAACCCAAAAGATGAACCAGTAAATTTTCCTAGTTCACGTTTTGGACAGCGATTCTTATGTTGAACAATCCCGTTTCCATACAAAAGTAAATTACTTTAAAACGTGTTACATGAAGAAAGGGTCGTTCATCTTTTGGTCTAAAAATCAACTACAAAACTGATTGTAATTTTATATATAAATATTACATCTAGCTATTTTATTATAATTTACACAAGCATTTGAAAATTCGAGCCTTTGCCCAAAAGTTGACCGTCGTTCATCTTTTGGCCCGAACAGACAATATTGGAACCATAACTTGACCAGCAAATATCTCATAAAATAAATTAAAAAAAACTATTCCTTATAATATACACAATAGATATATTAGTCTAAAATCTATACTGAAGTAAATCAAGGAAATAAAAGCCGTATTCGTTTTTTTACGTAATTAAAAGCTTAAATTTTTGAGGGCTTTTCTTAATAAGGATTCCATATAAAACGCAATTTTGGCGCGAAGCGCAAACTCGACGACCGCTCACTGCCTCGTGCGTGGCTTAATTGTCTGGGAATTCGCATGCGACACTCGATATAGTGCTGCCGCGTGTGAGAAAAATACTCCCGGGCGTGTAAAATTATTCCTGATTTAATTATTTACATTTTTAGACCTATCAGTCAACTTCTGGGTGGCAGTCATCTATTGGTGCTTTTACCCTAGATGCAACTGTGTCACCGCGGAGAAAAGTTACTAAGACGTTTATATCTTTATTTTGGTCCAATGACCAAATTTTCGAATTGCGCAAGATTTTGTAAATTATATTTTTTATCAAATAAGGAAAAAAAAATTAAGGTATAGTTTTTTTTGTATAAGCTTTACGAAAAAACTGGGGATTTTTTTTCCCTTAATTATAAATCATCTGGAACAATAGAATGAATGCATAATCTCGAGGGTAGAAATTATTGAACGTGCTGTTCCAATTATTGACCTTCAAGTCCTCAACTGGATGAGAAGCTCTCGCGCGGCACTGGGGATTATTGCATGGTGTGAATATACAGATTCCTAAATATTCATTAGAAAAAGCTTCCGAAACTGTAGGATTTAATGTGACCAAAAACTTTTCTTCCCCCGACTATTAGCGACTCGAATACTAATGTTGAATAAATACATACCTTTACTTAGTACAGTTGGTGAGTTGTGCACAGCAAGTTAATGTACATAACGTAGGTAGACATTGATGTGATACAATTGAATGTTTATTTTACAGGAGATAAACTAAATAACTACGTACAAAATTAAGTATTTATTGAATACAATAACTGTCTTAGTTCACACATACTTAAAACATATAACAATACACAAGTACACCATAAAATTACACAACTAGGCAAGTTAAAGAAAATTAAAAGTATTTCTCTTCTCATTGACAACAAAGTCACTCAAGGCCGGAGATTTCCTCCAGGTCAACAACGCTGTTTTCATCACACTTGCTGTCTAAGCGCGCCATTGCTTGCATGCGTAGCGGGAGTAATTGAAAAGTGAAATTCCCTAGGGAGTAATAGAAATGTACAGTACGTCATTTAATAATATTATATCTTAAAACTTATTTTTTGGTCGGCAAGTGTGATGAAAAACATTGTATGCATCACGGTCGGTAAGCGGACTAGTCATTAAAAGCCCTCCGCCTACGGTGTCGGGTACTATTAATTTTGCAACCTTTAGCATTATAGGCATGGCGACGAAAATATTCAATAGGATTTAAGAATAGTACCAACCCTAAGGAGTACGTGGGTGTCGTATGAGGCGACTAAGTTTACAAAGGAAGCTGTTATCCTGCGCTTCTTCACAGGGGAGATGGGCCTCTAAGCATTGGGTTGCAATCCATCTAGGAGAAGGTAAACTCCAAAATTAAACCCGGGACGGAATCCCCGTTAGGTGCGAGTAGGGTCCAACCCGAAATATGCGGTAGATTCCTGCAGCCAATCTGGCTCCACACGTATTGGCTCGCCTCTCTTGTGGGTCCAACCAGTGAGGCCGAGAGGGTGGCGCAGGTGACGGGCATCCCTGCGTTTTCCTTAACTCCGTCCCAGGCGGTGTGTAATGTCTGAGGAGAGGTCACTCCACCCATGTCAGCTTTACTGCGTGGAAAACAACACGGGAAGTGACAGTTACCAGTTATAAGTCCTGCACAAATGAGCGTAGGCGCGGACGCTAGGGGTCACTTCCGTCAGTGGGAGGGTCCATCATAGGCCCACCGGTTGGTTACCGCCCGCTTCAATCTGGGCAGCCCCCGGACAGTAAGGTACCGATCCGTCCCGTTGTCAGTCTGTTCCTGTGAGGTGTTGGGAATACTAGCTTCTGGCTAGACGACTGGCGCCGATAAATTTTACACCTGGGTCTAAAACGCAGATTAAAATCAAGCCTCGCCAATCCATGCGCATTGCAACATGGAATGTCAGGACTATGAGGACAGGCCTCCCGGATACCTGTGGAGGCTCCGGTTGCGCACAAGATCTGCGTAAAACTGCTTTGTTCGATGCAGAGTTATATAGGCTCAATATCTCAATTTGTGCTCTGCAAGAAACCAGATTGCCCGACGAGGGCTCACTTCGTGAAAATTTCTACACTTTCTTTTGGAAGGGGAAAGACTCCGCTGATGTTCGCGAATATAGTGTTGGCTTTGCGGTCCGGAACGATTTACTTTCTGCAATAGAGACTCCACATGGTTTTTCCGAACGCATAATGATTCTTAGCCTCAATAGCAGCTACGGTAAAATAACTTTAATAGCTGCTAAACTTTAATATGCTCCAACATTAGCCTCTTCGGAGCAGTCTAAGGACTCATTCTACGACCAACTTAGCGAGGTGGTGAAAGCTGTCTCAAATAGCGATCGCCTATACATTTTAGGAGACTTCAATGCCAGGGTGGGTGCAGATAGCTCTGCATGGCCAGATTGTGTTGGATCCCATGGAATTGGCAAAATGAATGACAACGGTCAACGACTACTAGAGTTTTGCTCAGAGCACTCACTATGCGTAACCAACACATATTTCGAAGGCAAAATGTCCCACAAAGTTTCCTGGAAATACCCGCGCTCAGGCCACTGGCATCAGCTGGATATAGTTTTTACCCGAAGGAAGGATATCGCTACTTTCTCCACACGCGCACGTTTCACAGCGCAGAGTGTGACACTGACCACTCATTAGTTGTAGCACGAGTAGCCATTGCTAAGAAGAAAATACATTCGTCCAAAACGCTGGGTAGAAGGAAGTTAAATCTTGCTAACACTAGGGATGACTAAAAGCTTCAAAAGTTTGAGTGTTTGGCCAAAACATAGTTTGCTGCATGGGAGTCTAGTACACCTATAGACTTTGAGTGGGATAAAGTCAAAAAACTGCTGACTGAAAGCGCTGCTATGGTTTTCGGACATCAGAATGCCAAATCTCAGGACTGGTTTGCACACAACATCGAACATCTGCAACCTTTCCTGGACTCAAAGCGCGAAGTCGCCCTTAAGTACCACATGGACCCCAGTCCGGAGACCGACAAAGCTTTTCGAACAGCTAAAGCTGCACTACAACGAAATGTACTTCGCCAACTCGTATTGGTCGGACCTTGGTCGCACCATACAACGGTGTGCGGACTGTGGGAATATAGGCGGCGTTTATGAGGGCATAAAGCGGATTATTGGACCTGTAGCAAGAAGAACGGCCCCTCTCAAGGACACTAATGGTGCTATCATAACAGATAGTCAGAAACAACCCGACCGTTGGATGGAACACTACACCAATCTCTACTCACACCCAATTGACATACTTACATCCGGAGGCAGCGCTAGGTACGCCTAAACTGGACGTGTGGTCTGAGTTGGATGATCCACCGTCTATAGAGGAATTCACCAAGGCCATAGTTCGACTTAAGTGTGGCAAGAGTCCCGGAGGCGATGGCACCCAAGCGGAAATAGTCAAAATCGAAAGTGTGAGACCAATATTGTACAATCTGCTGTGCAAATGCTGGAGAGCGGGCTATGTGCCTCGGGATATGCGGGACGCTAACATAATCACACTGTACAAAGGAAAAGGCGACCGCGGCGACTGTAACAATTACCGCGGTATATCCCTTTTGAGTATCCGTAAAGATAGACCTCAAAAACTGACCGTTCAAACTTTAAACCTCATGGCTGAACGACGCTCGCTACCGCGACGAAAGTTATGTCAAATGCCAATGTTGTGCCCACCCCGGTTTCTGTTGAAAACTCGGTACTCGAAGTTGTTGACTCGTACATCTACCTAGGACAAGTAGTCCAATTAGGTAGGTCCAACTTCGAGAATGAGGTCAACCGCCGAATCCAACTCGGTTGGGCAGCGTTCGAGAAACTACGCGATGTCTTTTCGTCCGACATACCTCAGTGCCTTAAGACGAAAGTCTACAATCAATGTGTGTTGCCAGTGATGACTTACGGCGCCGAAACGTGGTCCTTCACCATCGGCCTCGTCTCTAAACTAAGAGTCGCTCAAAGAGCTATGGAGAGGGCTATGCTCGGAGTTTCTCTGCGTGATCGAATCAGAAATGAGATCCGTAGGCGAACTAAAGTTACTGACATAGCCCTCCGGATTAGTAAGCTGAAGTGTTAATGGGCAGGCCACATTGCACGCAGAGCAGATGGTCGATGGGGTCGAAAAGTGCTCGAGTGGAGACTACGGCTAGGCAAACGCAGCGTAGGACGTCCACCCACAAGATGGACAGACGACCTTGTGAAGGTCGCCGGGACACGCTGGATGCAGGTCGCATCTAACCGGTACATGTGGAGGTCCAGAGGGGAGGCCTATGTTCAGCAGTGGACGTCTTATGGCTGAGATGATGTTCCCTTTTGAGCATTGTCGGCAAGCTTTTTGCCTCAGTCATTCTATCCAGACTCCAGAAACTTGCAGAACCCGTATATCCCGAGTCGCAGTGTGGTTTCCGCTCGGAGAGATCTACAGTAGATATGGTTTTTACACTTCGTCAAATTCAGGAGAAGTGCAGAGAGCAAAAGACTCCCCTTGTTGTTGCTTTCGTCGACCTTAACAAGGCCTTCGATACGGTCAGCAGGGAGGGTATGTATACAGCGCTGGAGTGCATTGGGTGTCTGCCTACTCTTCTGAGCCTCATAAAATCTTTTCACGAGCATATGAAGGGTTCAGTAGTATTTAATGGTGATTGTCGGAACCGTTTGGCGTTTCCAGGGGTGTGCGGCAGGGATGCGTTTTGGCCCCTACTCTGTTTGGCATATATTTTTCGCTAATATTACGTGCCGCTTTTAGCGATAGCCAACAGGGTATACACCTGCATACAAGGGCTGATGGAAAGATGTATAACATATCACTGCTCAAATCCAAGAAATATCGTGAGGATCTTTTCATCGAGAGCCTGCTTTACGCCGATGACGCGGCCTTTGTTGCTGCTTCCGAACGTGAGCTCCAGGTGATGTTGGATTCATTCTCCAAGGCCTGTTCCCTGTTTGCGATGACTATAAACGCCAAAAAGACGGTTGTGTTAGCACAAGGCACAACTGTAGCCCCAGCGATTTCGTTGAACGGTTCGTTGTTGGAGGTGGTTGATCGGTTTTGTTACCTGGGTTCAACAGTAGCCGACAATCTTCCGCTTACCGTGGAGTTTGACATTCGCATAGGTAAAGCGGCTACTACGTTTGAGAAGCTTAGTATTCGAGTATGGCAAAACAGACTCCTGAATACTAAGACCAAGATGCTGGTTTTCAGGCTTCTGTATTAAGCGTGCTCCTGTACGGAGCTGAGACTTGGACTACGTATGCCAAAGTTGAGCGTCGCATCAATTCCTGCGTAAGATCCTGAGAATAACATGGCAAGATAGGGTGACAAACCAGAGGGTTCTAGAAATTGCACAGCTGCCCAGTCTGACTGCGCTTCTCAAGCAAAGAAGATTGCGTTGGCTGGGGCATGTGCACAGGATGGAACCCTCTCGACTTCCACGACGTGTCCTACTAGGTGCAGTAGCGAATGCGAGAAGGGATGTTGGGAGGCCATTGATTCGCTTTAAAGATTGTGCCAAGAGGGACATGACGGCCTTTAAAATTGACCATCGTAATTGGGAGACGCTTGCGGGGAATCGATTGGAGTGGTGAAAAAGCATTGAGGACAGTCGGAAGTATTGCGATGGGGCCTGGTTCGCAACTTTAGCTGACAGAAGGGAAAAAAGGCACCTTGGGGGCACATCAGACACGAACTTCCCCTGTCTTGTGGCAAAGTTTGCCGCTCTCACATAGGTTATTTAGCCACCAAAAGCGATGTCTCCAGGGCATTTACACCTGAAATCGTCTGAAATAGACGCAAAGGCCAGTAGGAATCTTTAGTGTTTTATTTTAACATTATCACCTTTTATTGTAATTTACGTTTAACGAAATAAAAGATTATATTGTATTGTACAGTATTGTATTGTATTGTCTAACCCTCGTAGCTCCCCTGGTAGTAGTCGACCCGCTTGGTGGTGCCGTTGCGCGTGAAGTTGTAGCCGAACTCGTCCATGCGCTCGGCGAAGTTGTACAGCTCCACCAGCTCCCAGTGCCGCAGTTTGCCGGGCCGCGGCGTGGGCACCGTGGGCAGGTCGCGCCGGCAGCGCCCGCGGTACGCCACCAGGTACCCTGCAACCACACGCAACTTCCCCTTCAGAGAACGGAACCGGGTTTTGTACAAAATCCTCGAAATGTTTCATACTCTTCATGTATAGGTAGTACTCGATATTTTATGTAAATATCGTATTTATCTACGCACATATCATTAGTGCTCTAAAATGCATTCAAAAACCATAGGAATTGATTATGTACTGTACCGCAGATTACAATCAGTTTAACTATAGCGACTTCTTTGTCTGTGGCTAAAGTTTTTTAATGAAAAGTCAACATCGGAGTACCGATTTTTAAAGAAATGACTTTAAATTTGGAACTATCAAAACTTAAGTAGGTCACTATTTTCTAGTATTCACAGATATTAAAGAATATCGGTTGATATGAAATATCAAACCAGCTATGCTATTCTCTTATTCACACATTCGACGCTGCGTTCATCAACGAGCTCGACGTTGAATCAGCCTTCACTTCGACGTCGAGCGCAGCGCTACGGAAAACGGTATTCACTAACGTAGAACAGCTCGACGTTGAACTGTAGGCGGTGACAGCCGATGACAGCTCGACGCTGTTTAAGCATCTCCAAATCGTCGATAATTTTAGCTTCTTCTAATAAAAAACACATTATGCTCAATCTAGCAGCCATTTTATTCACGCGTCTCAACGATAAAATCCTAGCTTTTTGATTTGACATTAGGAATCGAGGCTGTGAGCGAGATTGTGGGCGAGTCCGTCGCTGTCTTTCGTTAGAGCATACGAATTTCGTACATTAAACATCAAACTCTGGACGCAGTGTAGTTCCAGCTCACGCCGCATTCGTCGCCGACCACTAGTGTCGTTCAAAGTACATTACATTAGTGAATATCATTTTTGGGCTCAACGCTGCGCTGATAGCAAGGCGGTTTCCTTAGTGAATAACACTGTACGTCTTCTTAATAATATATAAACCGCACGACATTCGTTCCTGAGTAATACAATGAGAACAGGGACTTTTGACTGTTTACGATTAAAAAAACAAGCGACTTAAAGGAGGACTTAATTGCTGCCATTTTGTTTGTTTACATTTTGCTGTTATGAAAATATGTGTATTTAATTGTGAAAACTGGCGTAGGTACAAAGATACACTACAAGTAGAATAAGTAAAAACGCAGGTAATTATGCTATGGCTTCAGAACCCATTTTAAAGTTTTTGTGATATGTGTTTAGATAAAGTAGCGTATGCAACTATACGTGATTAAGCCTTTAACTACTACTGTAAACCTATTATGAAACTCGCTACGCACGTTTTTTAATAGTCAAGGGCAAAATTTAATTTGCCTCTTTATTATTGCATAAGGAAACTCTTTTTTACAACCGCCATCAAATATACCGTAGCGTCCGTAGCGTTCAAAAATATCTGAACATGCCTTTATTGCCATAACGATAGATCCTGCGTATGATGAAAAACAGTTAGCTGACATATTATTTAGACCACGTGGCCTGTCAAGTGTAGTTGGGTCGCACCAACTACACTTGACGGGCCACGGAACCCAGCAGATTACTGTGTACTTACAATTATTTTTAGCGATCGATTTAACGCTGACAGAACCTCCCTTATTAGGGAAAAGTTTATCCTAAAAATTCTGCCTGCCAACTCGACCTCAAAACCGTACGCTGCACTGGACGCCTCTGATGTGAAAGCGGTCATAAGTAACGAGAAGAGTTTTTTGGCCCGATCCTTCTAGATACTCACCCCGAGGAAGGCCTGAAAAATGCAAAATCATACAATACGTTAAACAGAAAATACTTAATATTGTAAAGTTATCGTTATCATTAACCTTTGTTTGAAAGCTGTCTTAAAGAATAATCATGTGACTACTGCTACGCAATCGCATTTAGTGAAGTTGAGCTAACAAATGTATGCTTTGCGCAGTTCCACGCAACTTCGTACTACATTGACGAGCGAAGCTGTCGGCTATAGCCATCGCTGCAGCCCATGACACAACTCTCCGTTGTCATGTATAGTCGTCAATGGCCGTCAAAAGGCTTAAACTCGCCGCTCAAAAATATTACGTTTCATCAATATGGTAGCGGTGGATCTGGCTAGTTGTCTAACTCAGCCTTAGCATTTTCAATTCACTGCTAGCATTTATACATACCATTCACCAGGTGCCTGTTATCAAGTGAGGATGAGCAGCACACCTGTGACCTCCCACCAGGTGGGCGACTTGGCCTCGCTTCCGACGAGGCCGATGAAGGAGTGTTAGAGTGGGCAGCACACCTGTGACCTCCCACCAGGTGGGCGACTTGGCCTCGCTGCCGACGAGGCCGATGAAGGAGTGTTAGAGTGGATAGCACACCTGTGACCTCCCACCAGGTGGGCGACTTGGCCTCGCTTCCGACGAGGCCGATGAAGGAGTGTTAGAGTGGGTAGCACACCTGTGACCTCCCACCAGGTGGGCGACTTGGCCTCGCTTCCGACGAGGCCGATGAAGGAGTGTTAGAGTGGGTAGCACACCTGTGACCTCCCACCAGGTGGGCGACTTGGCCTCGCTGCCGACGAGGCCGATGAAGGAGTGTTAGAGTGGGTAGCACACCTGTCACCTCCCACCAGCTGGGGGAGTCGAGTTCGCCACCTATGAGGCCGATGAACCGCGCCGGGAAGCCGAACCGCTTGAAGTCAGTGTACCGCAGCAGCCTGCTGCCCTTGGTCTGGTGCAGGTAGCGGATGGCCGTGTAGCCCGTCGTTTCGTTAAACTCTATCTGCACGTGGTGCACGCGCGTGTCAGTCATATGATCAATTCCGAACGCGTAATATATGCTCGCTGAAAATTGTTTGTAAATAAGTAAGTGTTTACATGTGTCTTTAGTCATAAATATGAAGTGTGAGTACAATATGAAGTTCATAATTATACCGTATACCCCATATTCATAAGCGTCTAAAATCTTGTTGTGTGTATTTAGTTTATTTCTTATACTAATACTATTCTTAAACTAATACTATACTATTCTCTGTTATGCGTTAGCTATGCTATTCTCTTATTCACAAATTCGACGCTGCGTTCATCAACGAGCTCGACGACGAGACAGCCTTCATAGTCCAAGAGCCAGTGAACCCTGAGAGTAACGGTCTTCCTGTAAGGTTAGAAATTTGTATACTAACGGTTTATGGAATTTTAAGAGCAATAGCCATGACCTGGCAGGCGTCAGCCCTGCACGTCATCAGGCCCTTTATTTTTTGAACTGTTAAGTAAATTGGATTTCAAAACTTATTTCTGTAAGTTTGAAAAAATTATAGTATAAAGTTAATTTATTGTACATCTTAAAAAAAAAATTGACAGGCGAGTACAATAAGCAGAAGTATATGACAGGTCAATTAGAAAATGCACAGTTGATGAGGTAAAATAAACTTCATCCTGTATACTCGAAATTTTTATATGTCTTCAAATAAACGTCTCAGAGTAAGTATGTGCAATGCCAGGCGGTTTTGAACAGCATAAGACCTTGCCAGGCGAAGGGACAGTTAAGAAAATTTTGTTTCAAAACTTGTTTCTGTAAGTTTGAAAATTTAATAGGATAAAGTTTATTTATTGTACATCTTAAAAATAAATTGACAGGCGATTACAATAAGCAGAAGTATATGACAGGTCGAATAGAAAACGAACAGTTGATGAGGTAAAATAAACTTCATCCTGTATACTCGAAATTTTTATATGTCTTCAAATAAACGTCTCAGAGTAAGTATGTACAATGCCAGGTGGTTTTGAACAGCATAAGACCTTGCCAGGCGAGGGGACAGTTAAGTAAATTGGGTTTCTTAACTTGTTTCTGTAAGTTTGAAAATTTAATAGGATAAAGTTTATTTATTGTACATCTTAAAAATACATTGACAGGCGCTTACAATAAGCAGAAGTATATGACAGATCGAATAGAAAACGCACAGTTGATGAGGTAAAATAAACTTCATCTTGTATACTCGAAATTTTTATATGTCTTCAAATAAACGTCTCAGAGTAAGTATGTATAATGCCAGGCGGTTTTGAACAGCATAAGACCTTGCCAGGCGAGGGGGCAGTTAAGTAAATTGGGTTTCTTAACTAGTTTCTGTAAGTTTGAAAATTTAATAGATAAAAGTTTATTTATTGTACTTACATCTTTAAAAAAAATACAGGCGAGTTGTTGGCATCAATTAAGGCGCCTGATGAAAATAAACATGCAATGCGGCCTTCGCAGCTCACCGCCTCTTAGTTATAAGGATCTTTTGTAATTTTGCATGTCACTTCGTCAGTCACTATTAAATCTACTAGTCACAGCTAACGGACGTCTCCTTATTTTAATCACCCTGAAGTTTTCTGCACCAAATCCCTCAGACCCTTGAACACGAGTAATCGCTAGTTAGTCGCTACGCTAGTAGTAGTGGAGTAGTTGCTAAAGGCGTGCGATTGAGAGGTGCAACTGTCCCCTCGCCTGGCAAGGTTTTATGCTGTTCAAAACCGCCTGGCATTGTACATACTTACTCTGAGACGTTTATTTGAAGACATGTAAAAATTTCGAGTATACAGAATGAAGTTTATTTTACCTCATCAACTGTGCATTTTCTAATTGATCTGTCATATACCTCTGCTTATTGTAATCGCCTGTCATTTTATTTTTAAGATGTACAATAAATTAACTTTATCCTATTGAATTTTCAAACTTACAGAAACAAAGTTTTGAAACCCAATTTACTTAACTGTCCCCTCGCCTGGCAAGGTCTTATGCTGTTCAAAACCGCCTGGCATTGCACATACTTACTCGGAGACGTTTATTTGAAGACATATAAAAATTTCGAGTATACAGGATGAAGTTTATTTTACCTCATCAACTGTGCATTTTCTAATTGATCTGTCATATACCTCTGCTTATTGTAATCACCTGTCATTTTATTTTTAAGATGTACAATAAATTAACTTTATCCTATTGAATTTTCAAACTTACAGAAACAAGTTTTGAAACCCAATTTACTTAACTGGCCCCTCGCCTGGCAAGGTCTTATGCTGTTCAAAACCGCCTGGCATTGCACATACTTACTCGGAGACGTTTATTTGAAGACATATAAAAATTTCGAGTATACAGAATGAAGTTTATTTTACCTCATCAACTGTGCATTTTCTAATTGACCTGTCATATACTTCTGCTTATTGTAATCGCCTGTCAATTTTTTTTTAAGATGTACAATAAATTAACTTTATCCTATAAATTTTTGAAACTTACAGAAACAAGTTTTGAAATCCAATTTACTTAACAGTTCAAAAAATAAAGGGCCTGATGACGTGCAGGGCTGACGCCTGCCAGGTCATGGCTATTGCTCTTAGAATTCCATAAACCGTTAGTATACAAATTTCTAACCTTACAGGAAGACCGTTACTCTCAGGGTTCACTGGCTCTCCAGCTATCACTTCGATATCGAGCGCAGCGCTGCGAAAAACGGTATTCACTAACGTAGAACAGCTCGTCGTCGAACTGTAGGCGGTAACTCTCGACTAGAGATGCACCGAATATTCGGTAACTATCCGGTATCCGGCGTATCCGGCCTATATTTTACTATCCGGCCGGATACCGGATAGTGACTTACTATCCGGCCGGATACCGGATAGTAACTTTGCTTGATTTTGGGGTAAACAAAATGAATTTGCAAAGGTAAAAAACAGTACGGTAACAATAATCATGATTAGTGGCGAGTAGTTAGGCAGTAGTAACGACCCCATGAACCCGACTTCCGAGAGTAAGTTAGTCGGTCGGTATCCGTGTCCGAAGTGGATAGAATCCCAAGTGGTTCAAAGGATTCTCAGGTCTGGCTTGCTTTCATTGACTGACCATAGAAGAGTCGGAAGAGCTATATGATCCAGGGGCAGAAATTAAAATTTGCGTAAGTCGCGAGCACCAGCTCAAAAGGGCTGTCAAAATCCACATAGTCGGCGGAAAGTCAGCGCCAACACCACCATCATTATCTCAGCCATAAAAGACCTCCACTGCTGAACGTAGGCCTCCCCTCTCGACCTCCACATGTACCGGTTAGATGCGACCTGCATCCAGCGTGTCCCGGCAATCTTCATAAGGTCGTCTGTCCATCTTGTCAGTGCCCGCCTTGATACATTATAGTGATTGTTATAGCAGAATCTGCTATAACAATCACTATAATCTGATGTGCTGGCCTTTTTTCTATAGCGCAATTTCTCACCCATACAACTTGCAACATCCCACAATGTCGTAACAGATGTGCTTACCATAGAAAAAATCAACTACGAAAGACTCTGGTTGTCACGGGATTCGAACCCGCTGCCTCTGGATTGCCGGTCCAACGTGCTACCAATTACACCAGACGACCTTCCGTCGATCACAGCGAATTTTTCCAATGGTATTGTGAATCTAATCACTAGCGACATCTGTACGTAATGTTTCGAAGGTACTACAACCTTAAGCCACACTCCTAAGACGTATGTATCACATAATCGTCTGCAAGCTCGGCAACTCTACGCTGCGTTGAATTTGCGAGAGAGGGCGCTGTAATCAATACAAGATTAGAAAACATCAATTTATTTTTATAATTAAACAAATTGATATTGAAGTTACTTTTTTACAATGCGGATAATCCCACAATGTCGTAACAGATGTGCTTACCATAGAAAAAATCAACTACGAAAGACTCTGGTTGTCACGGGATTCGAACCCGCTGCCTCTGGATTGCCGGTCCAACGTGCTACCAATTACACCAGACGACCTTCCGTCGATCACAGCGAATTTTTCCAATGGTATTGTGAATCTAATCACTAGCGACATCTGTACGTAATGTTTCGAAGGTACTACAACCTTAAGCCACACTCCTAAGACGTATGTATCACATAATCGTCTGCAAGCTCGGCAACTCTACGCTGCGTTGAATTTGCGAGAGAGGGCGCTGTAATCAATACAAGATTAGAAAACATCAATTTATTTTTATAATTAAACAAATTGATATTGAAGTTACTTTTTTACAATGCGGATAATCCCACAATGTCGTAACAGATGTGCTTACCATAGAAAAAATCAACTACGAAAGACTCTGGTTGTCACGGGATTCGAACCCGCTGCCTCTGGATTGCCGGTCCAACGTGCTACCAATTACACCAGACGACCTTCCGTCGATCACAGCGAATTTTTCCAATGGTATTGTGAATCTAATCACTAGCGACATCTGTACGTAATGTTTCGAAGGTACTACAACCTTAAGCCACACTCCTAAGACGTATGTATCACATAATCGTCTGCAAGCTCGGCAACTCTACGCTGCGTTGAATTTGCGAGAGAGGGCGCTGTAATCAATACAAGATTAGAAAACATCAATTTATTTTTATAATTAAACAAATTGATATTGAAGTTTCTATGGTAAGCACATCTGTTACGACATTGTGGGATTATCCGCATTGTAAAAAAGTAACTTCAATATCAATTTGTTTAATTATAAAAATAAATTGATGTTTTCTAATCTTGTATTGATTACAGCGCCCTCTCTCGCAAATTCAACGCAGCGTAGAGTTGCCGAGCTTGCAGACGATTATGTGATACATACGTCTTAGGAGTGTGGCTTAAGGTTGTAGTACCTTCGAAACATTACGTACAGATGTCGCTAGTGATTAGATTCACAATACCATTGGAAAAATTCGCTGTGATCGACGGAAGGTCGTATGGTGTAATTGGTAGCACGTTGGACCGGCAATCCAGAGGCAGCGGGTTCGAATCCCGTGACAACCAGAGTCTTTCGTAGTTGATTTTTTCTATGGTAAGCACATCTGTTACGACATTGTGGGATTATCCGCATTGTAAAAAAGTAACTTCAATATCAATTTGTTTAATTATAAAAATAAATTGATGTTTTCTAATCTTGTATTGATTACAGCACCCTCTCTCGCAAATTCAACGCAGCGTAGAGTTGCCGAGCTTGCAGACGATTATGTGATACATACGTCTTAGGAGTGTGGCTTAAGGTTGTAGTACCTTCGAAACATTACGTACAGATGTCGCTAGTGATTAGATTCACAATACCATTGGAAAAATTCGCTGTGATCGACGGAAGGTCGTCTGGTGTAATTGGTAGCACGTTGGACCGGCAATCCAGAGGCAGCGGGTTCGAATCCCGTGACAACCAGAGTCTTTCGTAGTTGATTTTTTCTATGGTAAGCACATCTGTTACGACATTGTGGGATTATCCGCATTGTAAAAAAGTAACTTCAATATCAATTTGTTTAATTATAAAAATAAATTGATGTTTTCTAATCTTGTATTGATTACAGCGCCCTCTCTCGCAAATTCAACGCAGCGTAGAGTTGCCGAGCTTGCAGACGATTATGTGATACATACGTCTTAGGAGTGTGGCTTAAGGTTGTAGTACCTTCGAAACATTACGTACAGATGTCGCTAGTGATTAGATTCACAATACCATTGGAAAAATTCGCTGTGATCGACGGAAGGTCGTCTGGTGTAATTGGTAGCACGTTGGACCGGCAATCCAGAGGCAGCGGGTTCGAATCCCGTGACAACCAGAGTCTTTCGTAGTTGATTTTTTCTATGGTAAGCACATCTGTTACGACATTGTGGGATTATCCGCATTGTAAAAAAGTAACTTCAATATCAATTTGTTTAATTATAAAAATAAATTGATGTTTTCTAATCTTGTATTGATTACAGCGCCCTCTCTCGCAAATTCAACGCAGCGTAGAGTTGCCGAGCTTGCAGACGATTATGTGATACATACGTCTTAGGAGTGTGGCTTAAGGTTGTAGTACCTTCGAAACATTACGTACAGATGTCGCTAGTGATTAGATTCACAATACCATTGGAAAAATTCGCTGTGATCGACGGAAGGTCGTCTGGTGTAATTGGTAGCACGTTGGACCGGCAATCCAGAGGCAGCGGGTTCGAATCCCGTGACAACCAGAGTCTTTCGTAGTTGATTTTTTCTATGGTAAGCACATCTGTTACGACATTGTGGGATTATCCGCATTGTAAAAAAGTAACTTCAATATCAATTTGTTTAATTATAAAAATAAATTGATGTTTTCTAATCTTGTATTGATTACAGCGCCCTCTCTCGCAAATTCAACGCAGCGTAGAGTTGCCGAGCTTGCAGACGATTATGTGATACATACGTCTTAGGAGTGTGGCTTAAGGTTGTAGTACCTTCGAAACATTACGTACAGATGTCGCTAGTGATTAGATTCACAATACCATTGGAAAAATTCGCTGTGATCGACGGAAGGTCGTCTGGTGTAATTGGTAGCACGTTGGACCGGCAATCCAGAGGCAGCGGGTTCGAATCCCGTGACAACCAGAGTCTTTCGTAGTTGATTTTTTCTATGGTAAGCACATCTGTTACGACATTGTGGGATTATCCGCATTGTAAAAAAGTAACTTCAATATCAATTTGTTTAATTATAAAAATAAATTGATGTTTTCTAATCTTGTATTGATTACAGCGCCCTCTCTCGCAAATTCAACGCAGCGTAGAGTTGCCGAGCTTGCAGACGATTATGTGATACATACGTCTTAGGAGTGTGGCTTAAGGTTGTAGTACCTTCGAAACATTACGTACAGATGTCGCTAGTGATTAGATTCACAATACCATTGGAAAAATTCGCTGTGATCGACGGAAGGTCGTCTGGTGTAATTGGTAGCACGTTGGACCGGCAATCCAGAGGCAGCGGGTTCGAATCCCGTGACAACCAGAGTCTTTCGTAGTTGATTTTTTCTATGGTAAGCACATCTGTTACGACATTGTGGGATTATCCGCATTGTAAAAAAGTAACTTCAATATCAATTTGTTTAATTATAAAAATAAATTGATGTTTTCTAATCTTGTATTGATTACAGCGCCCTCTCTCGCAAATTCAACGCAGCGTAGAGTTGCCGAGCTTGCAGACGATTATGTGATACATACGTCTTAGGAGTGTGGCTTAAGGTTGTAGTACCTTCGAAACATTACGTACAGATGTCGCTAGTGATTAGATTCACAATACCATTGGAAAAATTCGCTGTGATCGACGGAAGGTCGTCTGGTGTAATTGGTAGCACGTTGGACCGGCAATCCAGAGGCAGCGGGTTCGAATCCCGTGACAACCAGAGTCTTTCGTAGTTGATTTTTTCTATGGTAAGCACATCTGTTACGACATTGTGGGATTATCCGCATTGTAAAAAAGTAACTTCAATATCAATTTGTTTAATTATAAAAATAAATTGATGTTTTCTAATCTTGTATTGATTACAGCGCCCTCTCTCGCAAATTCAACGCAGCGTAGAGTTGCCGAGCTTGCAGACGATTATGTGATACATACGTCTTAGGAGTGTGGCTTAAGGTTGTAGTACCTTCGAAACATTACGTACAGATGTCGCTAGTGATTAGATTCACAATACCATTGGAAAAATTCGCTGTGATCGACGGAAGGTCGTCTGGTGTAATTGGTAGCACGTTGGACCGGCAATCCAGAGGCAGCGGGTTCGAATCCCGTGACAACCAGAGTCTTTCGTAGTTGATTTTTTCTATGGTAAGCACATCTGTTACGACATTGTGGGATTATCCGCATTGTAAAAAAGTAACTTCAATATCAATTTGTTTAATTATAAAAATAAATTGATGTTTTCTAATATTAACTTGCAACATCTTTTTTTCTTGTACATAACTTAAAAACAGTCCCCTATTCCATATATCCCTACTGCGATATCCCCCCTAGTGGGGTCATGTGGAATACGTTTCCATTTATTTCTACCGGTAGGGATATTTTTCCATCTAGTTCTACTATTTCATACAAAATGGATATTTTTCCACATATCCCCACCATTTCCACCCTAGTGGGGATAGTTGGAATTGATTCCATTTATCCTTACTGTTTCCACCCCCGTGGCGATAAGTGGAATTATGTTCACGTATCTCTACTTATTTGCTCCCCAGTAGAGATATATGGATTTTTTTCCATTGGTCCCTGCAAGATCGTTTTTTGGTAGGGATGGATGGAAAATATTCCTTACTTCTCTACTCGATTGTTTTTTAGTGGTGATAGATGGAAAATATTCTTTACATCCCCACCCGATCGTTTTTTTAGTAAGGATAGATGGAAAGTATTCCTTACATCTCTACCCAATGGTTTTTTGGTAGGAATAGATGAATAATATTCTGCACGTCTCTACCGGATTGTGTTATATTAAGTGATAATTGGAAAGTTTTCCTGGCGCAGGTAATCATTAAAGGGTTTAGCAGCCTTTCCGAACAAGAGGTGCCTTTCCTCACGGATGAGGTCAATATTTTAGGTGGTGTACTAGCAGGACCTAAGAATACTCCATGCTTAATATCAGCTCTAGATCTTCTTTTGTTTTAGAGTTATTCAAGATAATGTAAAATATACAGGGTGTCGTTGAAAGTGGCATATTTTGTAAACTGTTCAAGTTAGATCAACCAAACAAAATTGTGTTTGATAACAATAAAATAAACTACAAAATGCATATTTTTAACCTGCATCTTGTCTTTATTTTTCATAATGAAAAAAGGTTTCTTGTTTTTTTTTCCATATTTTTTTTATTTCACGCGGAGGTACACCTACAAAAAAAATATGCATACATAGCCACTAATGTCCACTGTATACATAAATAAAAATATTTCCGTAAATCATCGTGCGTCATGCCAAAAAAAAATTTTTTTCAGAAGTAGTCGTTACTGGCATACAAATAAAGTACCAGTGCAGTGTGAACATAAGTTAGTGTGTAGGTATACAATCTCTCGACACTTATCGCACAAAATATCATTGACTTAAATTGACTTATTAGTACATTTGCTTTATAAAAGAGAGATAAACATTTGACACATAGTATTGTTTTCGACATTTGATTTGTTGCATTTTCTGTTGGAAAATGGAAAAAATTAAGTGTAAGTCTTGTGAAAAAACGTTAAAAAATATATGTGGAAAGAAAAAATGCATACAAACTGGACAAGAGGCTGATTTATATAGCATATGCACTAATAAGTCAATGAGGGTTTTTGATACTTTTTCTGCCGCTATGGGGAGGTGAGATGGCAGCACTGAGCCGACCGTTTAACGAACTGTCAAAATAAATACGCGCATTTAATTTTCAACATATTTATAGGTTTATTTATTCTGGAAACCATTACTTTAGGCATATTGTTACCTAAAATAAATAAATAAAATAGTTCCAAGTCAATTCTCATGAAATTAACAAAGTTAAAGTAATTATTTTTAATACCAGTGACTTTGCGCGCCTGTTTTATAGCTCCGTCTTCAGTTCGATGACCGTGTAATAGTCGTAATCCATTACAAAATCAATTCTCTTCCAAATAAAATAGAATTTCAATATTTTAGGCCCAGGTGCCTATGAATAGTATGAATCTGACAGTTGTCGAGACCAGGTGCGTACGAAGCGCCGCCTGGTGGCTGAAAAATTATCGAAAACCCTCATTTACGTCAATGATATTTTGTGCGGTAAGTGTCGAGAGATTGTATACTTACACACTAACTTATGTTCACACTGCACTGGTACTTTATTTGTATACCAGTAAAGACTACTTCTGGAATATATTTTTTTTTGGCATGACGCACGATGATTTACGGAAATATTTTTATTTTTGTATATAGTAGACATTAGTGGCTATGTAAGCATATTTTTTGTGTAGGTGTACCTCCGCGTGAAATAAAAAAAATATGAAAAAAAAAAACAAGAACCCTTTCTTGTTATGAAAAATAAGGACATGATGCAGGTTAAAAATATGCATTTTGTAGTTTATTTTATTGTTATCAAACACAATTTTGTTTGGTTGATCTAACTTGAACAGTTTACGAAATATGCCACTTTCAACGACACCCTGTATATTTTACATTATCTTGAATAACTCTAAAACAAAAGAAGATCTAGAGCTGATATTAAGCATGGAGTATTCTTAGGTCCTGCTAGTACACCACCTAAAATATTGACCTCATCCGTGGGGAAAGGCACCTCTTGTTCGGAAAGGCTGCTAAACCCTTTAATTATAGTCCAATAGAGGAAGACGTTTAAATGACAATAAACATGTGCAAACTAAGTTCTAATAATAACTTAGGTACATGAGCTTTATCAACTGTTCGTATCTATTCTATTCAAGATAGATTATGTCCAGCATACCCAAAATTCTTAGTGCCTAATGTACATAAGGTACAAGGAAAGTAAGACATATAACAATATTCGACGTATTAAAATTGAAGTCTGATTAGGAAAATATCTTACACTACGTGACTACGGATCAAAATCCACATGCTATTAATAGCTGGAGAGCCAGTGAACCCTGAGAGTAACGGTCTTCCTGTAAGGTTAGAAATTTGTATACTAACGGTTTATGGAATTCTAAGAGCAATAGCCATGACCTGGCAGGCGTCAGCCCTGCACGTCATCAGGCCCTTTATTTTTTGAACTGTTAAGTAAATTGGATTTCAAAACTTGTTTCTGTAAGTTTGAAAAATTTATAGGATAAAGTTAATTTATTGTACATCTTAAAAAAAATTAACAGGCGATTACAATAAGCAGAAGTATATGACAGGTCAATTAGAAAATGCACAGTTGATGTGGTAAAATAAACTTCATCCTGTATACTCGAAATGTTTACATGTCTTCAAATAAACGTCTCAGAGTAAGTATGTATAGTTGAACTTTTTTGAGCTGAGCTCGTTCTCTTAAAATTCCAGTAGCCTTGGGTTGTAAACCACAAAGGAAGATAACAAGCACTCAGTAAAAGCAGAATATAACTGCCTTAGCAAGTTAGTATAGATTATCGACTCTATTCTTTGCACAATAGACAACAAAATATACAAACTAAATAATGGCACGCGACTAATGATCCTGGCGGCACGCCTTTTATCTCTAAGTGCAGAATGTGGGAAGTGTTATTTTTTGGTCAACGCATTGTTATTGTTAAGATAAGGATACAGAGCCGATAATCTAGTGAACATTTACGGTACCATATTGTCCCTTTTCTACTCAGCAATTTTTTTTCGACTACCTGGCCGTTATAAAATGTAGAAAAAGTTATGAGCGCCTTTATTTAGTTTTTTATTTTGTAGTCTATTGTCCAAATAATAGAGTCGATATTGTCGATAATCTATACTAACTTTCTACGGCGGTTATATTCTGCTTTTACTGAGCGCTTGTTATATTACTATGTGGTTTACAACCCAAGGCTACTGGAATTTTAAGAGAACGAGCTCAGCTCATAATTCTTCAAGTATACAATGCCAGGCGGTTTTGAACAGCATAAAACCTTGCCAGGCGAGGGGACAGTTAAGTAAATTGGGTTTCAAAACTTGTTTCTGTAAGTTTGAAAAAATTATAGGATAAAGTTAATTTATTGTACATCTTAAAAAAAATTTATAGGCGATTACAATAAGCAGAAGTATATGACAGGTCAATTAGAAAATGCACAGTTGATGAGGTAAAATAAACTTCACCTGTATACTCGAAATTTTTATATGTCTTCAAATAAACGTCTCGGAGTAAGTATGTGCAATGCCAGGCGGTTTTGAACAGCATAAGACCTTGTCAGGCGAGGGGACAGTTAAGTAAATTGGGTTTCTTAACTTGTTTCTGTAAGTTTGAAAATTTAATAGATAATAAATTTAATAGATATTTTACCTCATCAACTGTGCGTTTTCTATTCGATCTGTCATATACTTCTGCTTATTGTAATCGCCTGTCAATTTATTTTTAAGATGTACAATAAATAAACTTTATCCTATTAAATTTTCAAACTTACAGAAACAAGTTTTGAAACCCAATTTACTTAACTGTCTCCTCGCCTGGCAAGGTCTTATGCTGTTCAAAACCGCCTGGCATCGCACATACTTACTCCGAGACGTTTATTTGAAGACATATAAAAATTTCGAGTATACAGGATGAAGTTTATTTTACCTCATCAACTGTGCGTTTTCTGTTCGATCTGTCATATACTTCTGCTTATTGTAATCGCCTGTCAATTTATTTTTAAGATGTACAATAAATAAACTTTATCCTATTAAATTTTCAAACTTACAGAAACAAGTTTTGAAACCCAATTTACTTAACTGTCTCCTCGCCTGGCAAGGTCTTATGCTGTTCAAAACCGCCTGGCATTGCACATACTTACTCCGAGACGTTTATTTGAAGACATATAAAAATTTCGAGTATACAGGATGAAGTTTATTTTACGTCATCAACTGTACATTTTCTAATTGACCTGTCATATACTTCTGCTTATTGTAATCGCCTGTCATTTTTTTTTTAAGATGTACAATAAATTAACTTTATCCTATAAATTTTTCAAACTTACAGAAACAAGTTTTGAAATCCAATTTACTTAACAGTTCAAAAAATAAAGGGCTTGATGACGTGCAGGGCTGACGCCTGCCAGGTCATGGCTATTGCTCTTAGAATTCCATAAACCGTTAGTATACAAATTTCTAACCTTACAGGAAGACCGTTACTCTCAGGGTTCACTGGCTCTTGGACTATAAACATGTAGACTCACGAGTATATTATTATACAAAAATATACATCAGGAAAAGGTGCAAGTGACCAATGAGAAACATTGGTGAAAATCTCAGGTTCTTTCTAGCTAGCCTAACATTTTATAAGAATTAATTATGTTCAATAAGGTGTTCAATTTAAGCCTTTTATTAGAGATTGTAACATTAAATTTTCCAGCTAGGAGCGCATGATATGCTACCAGTATAATTTCACCCACAAGTAATGAATTATTGCTTTAACAAAGAAATTAACTTATCACCTGGTAATTCACATTTTCATATATCTCTTAAGGAGATGTTGAAAACTCTGATCATAATTATTACAATTAAATCTATATTTAGCATTAAATATATTCTTCCACAAGACGGTGAAATATTAGGATACTGTGCATTATTCATAATTTAGTGTCTAATTCATAAGGATAATTAGTGGGAATGCATGTAATTTGTACTATGTATTTTAAACAAATATCGCAATATAGGTATAGAAAACGTACATAATGTTTGTCTCTAAACATCTACTTGTAATACCTCGGACTAATTACGAATATAATTACAGGATTAAACGAACTTACCTGAAGTGAAGTTCTATCCTGATTATATGAAGTAATTAGTCCGAGGTAAGGGATCCCTCCCACCCAAGATTGGTCCCAACAACAAATGACCATTCTTGCCCTGTTAATCTCTCAATTTAAGCTCGGAAATGGAATTCGAGATCAAAAATGTAAACAAACTATGACAATGACATGACATTATAAAGTCAATGTTAAAGTGACATTCCAGGGGTATAAAACTTTTTATTTTTTAACACCTTTAAATTAACGTTGCATTTTGAGATGGGTTATTTATTTCATTTTATTTATTTGCACACTTACAAACTATCCTTACAGGTACTAAACCTAAGACAATTCTTGATGTTTAGGTCATAGATACACGAAAGTCAAAGTATGTTCGATACACAAGTATAACAATCATTAACATATTTTTGGACATGACTTTAAAAAACATAGGCTGAGTGTCAACGGTTCCTGATTACAAAAATTATACCTAGAAAAATTTGCTAGAATGATGTAAATAATTAACATAATCAATGTTTAAAAACCAATTTCGTGTTAGGTAGGTACTTTAATCTTTAGGATAGTCGGGGAACGAATTCCAGTCTTCATCTATGGTTACAATTTACAATCGAATGCATTTCTATTAAAAAATTAAAATGATTGATTTGTAGGTAAAAATACTAAAATCTGTATTCATGTATTTTGTAATGCAAAATTTTAGGAGTTTTTATGAATTCATAAAAGAGTCATTTGGAGCACCATCATGTTTTGTTTTTTTTCGGTACATTGTTATAACTGCGAACCAAATGTTTAAAACGTCTTATCATTGCCAGTAGTATAAATTAAACTCCCTACATTTTATTAAGACTTGAGAAATATATCATTAAAGAAAATAATGTATGATATTATAAATTACTAAAATATTTAAAAACTATACGTACCGTCAGTGAATGTAAATGCGCATTTTTTAAAAGTATTTCAATGATTTTAGATTACCCACCTCTCATGATAATTTTTTTGTGGTGGTATCCCATTTGTTTACATTTTTGATCTCCAATTCGATTTCAGATCTTAGCTCTGAACTTAATGACATCTTGTACTAATGTTGCCAGTTGCTTCGTTTTTTGTTTTTTATTTAGGCTTTATATCGCGACAAAGGCGGCCGCAAAGACGACCTACTACTTGTAATACCTCGGACTAATTACTTCATATAATCAGGATAGAACTTCACTTCAGGTAAGTTCGTTTAATCCTGTAATTAAACTCGCAAAGTATTATAATCACTCATAAAAGCACTGAAAAATATCATTTCTATAAAGATTTTCGTCAATAAATGCTGTTACGGTCGGATAACTTTAAAAACATCTGACATTGATGTGACATTGCGATGTCTAGATTGTCTATGTACCATAATGTTGGCATGTCAATATATCGATATTAATACTTAAAGTACAACTCGAGGAAAATGCAATTAAAATAAATTGCATTAATTTACCAAAATTTATTAGGGTTTCGTAGCAAAAATGGCAACAACGGAACCCATACTTATAGTTTCGCTATGTCCGTCTTTCCGCAGCATACTTAGCTCAGTGGCCGTTAATACTATAAATCTGAAATTTGGTACAGGTATACATATTGATCATGCCAACAAAGTGATACAATAAAAAATAAAAAATATTTTTTTTTCGGGTACCAATTGGTGATGTGGGGTGATTTTTTTTATTTGCTGTAATCGTATAGTGTGGGGTATCATTGAATAGGTCTCTTAAAAAGAAAAAGAGGCTTTTAAGAAAGTTTTTTTCTAAAGCCAATATTTTCGGAGATAATCGCTCCAGATGAAAAAAAATTTGTCCCCCCCTCTAACTTTTGATCCAAAGGTCCAAAAAAAATCATGAATAGTGGGCTGGCATAAAACTATTTCGAACATAATCGGCCCAGCCGTTTTTGAATAACTACGAAGCCCTACACTGAGCATGGCCCTACATGCTCTTGGCTGGTTTTTGTAATTGATTTCAATATTTATTTTATTCAAAGACTGGCAGTGCTTAGTTGTCTATAGTTGGACTAAACGTCATACCATATTTAATAAAATCTTCACGTCAAACGTCATTCGTTTCGCTACTTCGCTTCACGTTGTTCGTTACGGGTGCACTTCATGTGATTTTTCTCATGACTAGTGGCGCCTTCGCTGGAGCGACAGAGAAAAATCCTCGAAATTTAACCATAGTTTTTGATATAATCTTATACGAATTAATTCTCTTCCTGACAGACGATGTAAAATCGATAATCCTCTATTTACGTACATCATCATCATCATATCAGCCGAAAGACGTCCACTGCTGAACATAGGCCTCCCCCAAAGATTGCCACAATGACCGGTCCTGCGCCACCCGCATCCAGCGGACTCCTGCGACCTTCACCAGGTCATCGGTCCACCTTGTGGGGGGCCTACCCACGCTACGCCTTCCGGTACGTGGCCGCCACTCAAGAACCTTCCCGCCCCAACGGCCATCGGTTCTACGCGCAATCCTCTATTTACGTACCTAAGCAGTGAAATTATCGCTGACATTTCATTATATCGACATTTCTAATCACTAGTGATTGTCTTTTGATCATCGTTGACGTTTTGTTTGTTTCACTTGGTCTGTGGTTTGTTTACATGATAAGACAAGTAAGGATGAATACACTGTAACGAGCACTTGTTCGTACTACTTTTAATTTTTTAGTATGCAAATATTTTCTGGCCAAGCGAAAGCTTGTTTTAATCCTGGCAAGGGTTGCAGAGTACCAATCCGCCAATCTCTTCTGTTTTATAGTCAATGCTGTTGGAAGATGTTCCATAATGATCATTATATATTTACCCACCAAACAGCAAGGAAGTAGCGTTTAGTGGAAGAAGTTCCATACACCCCCACCAAACTCAAAGAAAGTAGGGTTTAGCGGAAGAAGTTCCATACGTCCCCACCTAACAGAAAAAAGTAGGGTTTAGTGGAAGAATTTCCATACATCCCCACCAAACAGAAAAGAAGTAGGGTTTAGTGGAAGAAGTTCCATACATCCCCACCAAACTCAAAGGAAGTAGGGTTTAGCGGAAGAAGTTCCATACGTCCCCACCTAACAGAAAAAAGTAGGGTTTAGTGGAAGAAGTTCCATACATCCCCACCAAACAGAAAAGAAGAAGGGGTTTAGTGGAAGAAGTTCCATACATCCCCACCAAACTCAAAGGAAGTAGGGTTTAGCGGAAGAAGTTCCATACGTCCCCACCTAACAGAAAAAAGTAGGGTTTAGTGGAAGAAGTTCCATACATCCCCACCAAGCAGAAAAGAAGTAGGGTTTAGTGGAAGAAGTTCCATACATCCCCACCAAACAGAAAGGAAGTAGGGTTCAGTGGAAGAAGTTCCATACATCCCCACCAAACAGAAAGGAAGTAGGGTTTAGTGGAAGAAGTTCCATACATCCCCACCAAACAGAAAGGAAGTAGGGTTTAGTGGAAGAAGTTCCATACATCCCCACCAAACAGAAAGGAAGTAGGGTTTAGTGGAAGAAATTCCATACATCCCCACCAAACAGCAAGTGAGTAGAGCCAAATGGCAAATAATCCATGTATCGCTACTAGGGGGGAAATTAGTAGGGATATATATAATAAATTCCACCTATACCCCCCAAAGGGATCAAAAAGTATAGATAAACGGAAAAAATGACACTTATACCTACCAGGGGGGAAAGCAGTTGGGATGATTGGAGTATATTCCATCTGGCCCTACCATTAATAAATAGGGGGGATAGATGGACGACTCAATTCCATGTATCCCTACCGGTAGAAATAAATGGACACGTATTCCACATGTCCCCACTAGGGGGGATATCGCAGTAGGGATACATGGAATAGGCGACGATTTCGCTTCGTTACAAATCTCTCTCTTTCATATATCTATGATCAACATTATGTCAAAAAAGGTTATACTAACTGTACTTTACATGAAATTAGAATTATAGCATTACCTTAGTATTAAAAGTAAGCATTATACTAAAAATGATTTATAGGAAATATGTATTTTGAAATGAAATGATCTGCATGTAAAAAATAATTATTCCATTTGTGAGTATATTACGAGGGTTGCCTTTTAAGTTGTGTCGTTTGAAATAAGTATAGACAATTTTATAGATTATTACCATTTATTATTTTTCGAAGAATTCTCCGCGATGTTTAATACACTTTTGCATGCGTTCAAACTAGTTTTTAAAACATTTATTCCACTCCGAAGTGGGGGTAGTCAAAATGGCCGATTTGTAAGCGTCAACAGCTTCTTCAGGTGAGCTGAAGCGTTGACCACGAAGACTTTGCTTAATTTTGGCGAACGTAAAAAAATCGTTAGGGCTTAAGTCAGGGCTGTAAGGTGGGTGATCTAAAATTTCCACATTTTGGGCGCTCAAAAACATCTTTGTTTGGCGGGCGGTGTGCGAACTTGCATTGTCATGATGCAGTATCATACGACGCGTCGAGTTGTTTTTTCGAAATTCGTTTATGACTTGCGGCAAACAAACAGTGGTATACTAGTCAGTGGTAACCGTCTTGCGATCTTCTAGTACAATAATGGCGACGTGACCACCCTTTGCCACAAACGAGGCCACCATTTTTTTTGAAGTGCTCCGCGAGCGTATGACTTTGGTCGGTTTTGGCTCATCCTGAAAGACCCAAACAGTTGACTGCTGTTTAGAATCTGGATCGTAAGCATATACCCAAGACTCGTCACCACTAACCATATCATAAACATGTTTTGACTCGCCTCGGCTGAATCGCTGCAGAGTTTTGCGACACCAACTAACACGGGCAGCTTTTTGGTCGTCGCTAAGCAAATGTGGTATCCAACGAGAGATCAACTTTCTTACGCCAAGTTCTTCGTGCAGGATTTTTTGGATGGTCCCTGAAATGCCCACGGACGCCTCTATTTCACGGTAGGTCACATGACGATCTTCGAGTACTAGCTGCCGCACGGCTTCGATATTCTCTTGCGTCATGGCGGTTTTTGGACGACTTTTACGGGGCTTGTCACTGAGGCTAGACTGCCCACGTTGAAATTGTAAATACCAGCATTCTACAGTCCTAAGACACGGTGCTGCATCACTAAATACAGAAGTGATCTCCTCAAAACACTGAAGTCGCGATAATCCCCTTTTAAAGTTGTAGAAAATAATCGCATCCAAATTTTCCTTAGTTATTTCCATTTTTACAACCGACTTGTCACCTTTAAATAGACGCTGTAATAAAACTATTCGACCAATTTGAAAACATTTTTTTGTTTTCGAGTTCTAAATTCAAAAGGATGAAAATGCCATAGGTATGTTTATTTTTTTTTTAATCGCGGGAGGTTGGCAAACGACGCGACTTAAAAGGCAGCCCTCGTATTTGTTGTTATACGCAGGGATCGGAACCGGTTTTTTAGAAAAACCTCGATATAGCTCAATATTTGCTCTTGCTCTTTATATAGTATTCAACATTTTATGTAATTATTAACATCATATTTTTCAATTACTTCTTTAACAAAAAAAATATAAACCGAAGAACGAAAAAGAACGGAATTCGAACCGTTCTTTTGTATGGAGCAAAAACCGGTATCCGATCCCTGGTTATACGATTCAATAATTATATGAAATGACCGTTATAATTATAGCTATTAATAATAATAAAAAACATTATAGCGATCGTTACGCACCTCTCATCAAGATCCCAGAGGTGATGCCGCCGTTGAGGATGTGTACATCGGTGGGGTTGCCAAAGCGCGACAGGCCGGCAATCACAAACTGAGCATATACCAACAATTATTTACGACAGAAATACACCGTGTTTTTATTGATTTCCGTTAAATTAAAGGGAAGCTTATTTAGGTCAAAAATAATCAATTTGTCTAAGAAACTAGTTTCTTAACTCTTACTGTTATTGAATTATTAAAAAAATAAGTTTAATGACTGAACAAGTGTATTGCAACCTTTATTACATCCTATTAAAACTGAGATATTATTCTTAAGGTTACCTCACACTTACCATTTCATTTATTATGTATGAAAACGATAAAAAAAAATTTTTTCGAATTCGTCTAAAAGACATTTACCAGGTAGCTCCAATTAACGTACCAAGCAGCCTGTTCAATTTAATGGAATTTAAAAAAAAACACGGTGTATACTGGGTGGAAATTCTTTTTGGGTCAGTGAGGGCAGCACCAGATCCAAACTCCGAAGTAGCTACGCAGAAATATTCTTAAGAGACCTTCCCTCGATTTTAAATTAATGATAATTGGCGCTTACAGATACAGGAAAAAACATACAGGGTGCGAGAAAATGGTAATTTTCGATAATCTTTTTTTTATGGCCTTCTTGATCATGTTTCTGTTCAAAATCAAAAACTTGAATGAAAGCAAAAAAAATCGGGTGGAATAGCCACTAATCAAAATTATAAGTTTTTTATGCCAATCGATTCCATTCCTACCTAACAAATACATTTACTATAACAGCAACTCCTTTACAATCCTGAGTGATATAGTACTTTTATAAGATGCATAATAATACTCGTAGTTTTAGTTGATACTATGGAAATAAACAGTCCTCTTAATATACTGGTGCTAGTAAGGTGATATAAATAATAGGCATAAGATTGCATATTGTAGTTAAAGGCTTGTTAATAAGGTGGTATTAACTGCCTTTTTATATGCTATGGTTACCACTTTAGGTATATTTTAATACTGGAGGTTCTTTTGGGGTGCCCATTATAACTTACTCGCACTGTAGCTCTATAATCTTGTTATGTTTACCTTTTAGTGCTTAATGCCACATACAGTGCTACAAGAGCTATAAAAATAACCTTAAGCCATTTAAGACTGGTAACATGAGTTCTTATAGCACTTAGTAATTAAGTGATACCACAGATATAATTTTCCCAGTTAAATCACTTAGCTTTTTAGAGCTGGAAGTGCTATAACAGCGGTATGGAACCGTAGCTCTAAATACAAGAGTGTTTATGTGAACATTATTAGTTATTTTTAACGCTGTCAGTTCTACTTGAGGTAAAATTATCACCTTTGGAGTTAATCATGTGTTTAGAACGTAAAATACAAAAATGCTTAAAATATGGTAATAAAGCAGTAATTATTAAGGTAATTGTTCTAATATTACAATATCTAGTATGTGTAGCATAACGAATAACCATTCACAAAACTAAAGATTATAATTAACCACATATTATTAATATTATAATGACAGAAAAGTAACAACGGCAATAGAATTTCAGTTGAATTCACTAATTTGTGTCGTGAAACTTTGTGTACTCACCTGGTAATTATGTCACAATCCATCAAGTCGCTATTACAAACAATCTTCACACTGGCACACAACACAACCAATTGAAATCGTATTAAATAATTCTGACATTTAAAACTACACAATAGTACATTACTAACGAGGCCGGGAAGTGACTGGTTGCCGGCCGAATATATGTAGACGGCCGAGCGATGCGAGGCCGGATAGTATTCGGACGGCAACCCGTCACTTCATGGCCGAGGTATGTATAATGCTTTTCTCAAACATGCAATGAAAATGAAACAAAAAAATGTATCTTCTTTCTAAGAAATTATAAGTCATCTACATAACTAAGTCTTTGAAACACAGCAAAAGTCAAATACGACACCGACACCTCATTTTTTTTTTAAGATTGACCTGTTTGAAAGTTGCAAATTTTTTATTTAAAAAAGCGGTATTAGACGACGCGGTCGGTTGGGTCCAATTAATCGCATGCAGTGATCGGGGCCGACGGATCGCGCCGTATAATACTGCTTTTTAAATATTATTTTGAGTAGTTATTATACATTTATTTTAAATTATATAATTTAAATACCTAATTATAACTGCAAAAATTTGTCAATCATTTTTTTTTATACTAATATTACTTACAGATAATTATTGGCTTAAAGCCAAGATGTCAGGTCACAACCCTATGTCAAATGAAAATTAAAAAAGAGGTACTTGCCGGCCTAGGCCGGCAACGAGCTACTTCCCGGCCACTTTTTTGGCACTTAACTACAACATTTCATTGCATGTTTGAGAAAACGATTTTAGCTATACAAGATTCCATATTGCGACGCACAGCGATTATTTTCTCTATAGCAGTTCTTGTAACACTCTTCTTGTAATCACTCCCGGCAACAATTATCCCTATTGTAGCACTATTGTATCACTAGTTTATCACTATTGCCGTATTGCGCTAAAATGAACCACTTTAGAACTTCAAGCTCTAACGTCGGTGCCTATTTCCGCCTATAAGAGAGTTATAGCGTGCTATATCACAAAATTTTAGGCCACACTATCGCTATCAGTGTTAAATCGAAAGAATATATATTCTACAAAAGCTGTATATACAGCTTTTGTAGAACTAGTTTTATCGCTAAAAAATTAGTTGGGTATCCAGTACCATAAGTTTCCTAGAGGTTAACTTACGGCAATATACAATAAAGCTAAATAAGAATTAAAAAAAACTGTTGTCATACATTTACTACGGGAAAAAAGTGAAAGGGTTTGGGGGCCAAACCCTTTCACTTTTTTAAAATAAAATATTTCTGATATGGCCCCTGTCCTTCCTTAGCCTGCTAAATAAATATCTTGAGACATCTTACACAACTAGGGGGCTAGGTCGATTTGTGTAAGATGTCCCAAGCTCCCAAGATTATTTAATTATTTAAATGTATGAAAACAGTTTTTTTTATATTGTAGATTGCCGTAAGTCGACCCCTAGGAAACTTTTGGTACTGGATAGGAATGGAATCGATTCGCATAAAAAAAAATTACATAAAATAATATTTTTTTAGTTTTCATATTTTAGATTTAGATTTTATTAATTTGTACAACGTTTGATTACTGAATATTTTATATGAGAATTTTAATTCTCGTTTTGCGGCTTTTCCAGCCAAATTTTATTTAGTCCCCTACAAGCTTTTGATCTTGAAAAGAAACAGGATCAATTGGCATCAAAAAAAAATTGACAAAAATTATCATGTTCTCGCACCCTGTATGTTTTTCAAAATCTGTACACGCCAATCTTCATTAATTTAAAATTGAGGGAACGTCTTCTAATACCATTTTTGCGTAGCTACTCTGGATCTGGTAGCTGCCCTCACTGACCCAATAATAATCTCCACCCTGTACAATGATCTTACAATCCGGTGAATGAAATAAAAAATAAATAATGTAACTTTTAACTGCACATAGTACTAAAACAATATACTCTTACCAGTAAATAAAATAAAATAAATGATTTGTGTTTTCACAAGTACTTCAATAGATGTCAGCACCAGCTCTCTAGCTATTCTATAAAACTGAAAAGTATTCTGATAGGAGGTGTATGTATGTAGTACTTGCCCTTAGAGGTATGGTCAAAGTCGCCTAGCCTTGTAAGGGTTTGCATATAGGTACCCGAGAAAATTGACTGGTGGTTGCTGACGGAGTGGCCGAGCGGTGCAGGCATCAGCCGCGAAAGCTGAGCACGTGGGTTCGATTCCCACCTCGGACGTTGGCGATCTTGGTCGATTTTTCTTTGGTATATGACATCCAATGTTTATAAAGAAAAAAATTAAACCCCTTGTATGTTGTTTTCTTTGATAAGAATAATTTAATGATACTCATCATTCTAGAATCTCTTTAAACTATCATTAAGTGGGCTCTTAAAGTTGATAAATCAAATACTTTAAGGTGGTTCGTTTTTCATACTAATTGATTTATTCAAATATGGGTAAATGGAGCATAGTTTTACAATGAAACCACTGCCATCCACAATCATTTTGATATTTATTTGCGGCAAATTCTATTTCCGTAATAAAAATGGTCAAATAATAGCTTAAAACGCTACTTTATTTTAATACAAATTTGTCAATGTGTGGGTCGGCGGCGACAGTGTCATACACCAATCGTATCATCGGCGTGTGCGTTAAAAAGCGACGTTGCCAGTTGACCACAAATGCTGCGTTGCCGCTCTGTCAAACCGAACGCATGTCGTGCAATTTGTTATTTTATTTTGTTCCATCAAACTGCATCAAACGGAAAGCGTTGCTAATGTTGCCATATAGGTCATATATACACCCAATAGCCAACCCGCGTACTATTTTATGATATTCCGTATTCGATCGATTTGCTTGATTTTTATATTTTGTATCAGAAGACCATTTATTATAGAAAATATATACATAATAGTTACGTTTACGCTACTATAGGTTGGACTTCTTACATTTAATGTTATTAAAATAAATGTGCGTACTAAATGATAGTCGCGTGTAACCGAACGTATAATCCATTTCAGTGGCGTGCACTCCATATAGGCAAATAGGCACTGCCTACCCTAGCAGAACAGCATCTACATATACTTTTTCGTCTTCATTATAATAATTTGTCATGTTTTCTGAAAGAAATCCACATAAATATTTATATTAAGCTTCTGCACCGTTATTCGAAACCTACATTAATATTTGAGAGAGGCAATCTTGTTTACTATGACGTGACGGTTGCTGATTTGACTATACTCTACTCTTTTTACCCCCTCTATCAGTTTCCTGTTCATGCCACCAGAGTAGGGCGTGCCCGCTCCCTCGTCATTGGTGTCTCGTTTACCGAGACGTACGGTTCAGTCACAAATTCATGGAATTTGTAAGTGAAATATATTTTCAAGTCTTAACGGTTTTACCGTTCGAATATAAAAATTTGTTATAAATCTTATTTTATTTTGCAGAGTTTTTGCAAAATGACGATGTCGGACACATCTAGTGCATCAAGCACTAGCTCATCGTCCGATTCAAGAGACTATACCTACTCCGGCATGGGAGCCGAAGGCGGCGTAACGATGCCATAGAACAAAACAGGTTAGCGGTATCCAGAATCTGTATTAGTGACATGTTGCAATCCATGAGTAATGTACCTTTCTCAGTCAAATGGGAAGATGAATTAGAGGGCAACGTGAGCGGCGAGATATATATAAGGCTAAAGAAATTTGAACCCACTGTTCTTAAAGAAAATGGTTTGACACTAAAGTTGCGTTTAACGATGTTTTAGAAGAACCATCCGTTCCAAAATACTCGCCCGCTCATGTTGACCTTATAATCT